>JASDQU010192977.1:0-19942 GCA_032191745.1 Picea mariana | reverse complement strand
GGACATGCACTAAAAAACGATCAAGAGCAGCCTGCTCTGATACCACTAATCTGGATTATTTTCGACACGAAATGAGAGCGGAGATATAACACATAAATATTTAGAGATATTGCAAGAGAGACAACAATATAACATAGATATAGTATAAATAAAACAAGAGTCACAGATATACAGTAATACACGATTTCTATTAATGAAATAAATGTACAAAGACTATAAAATACAAAGTGAAAGACTTGCTAGAATGGTTGTAGCTTATCTCTAAGAAGAGATGTGATGGCTACGAGCATTCGTGAGAAGATGATCATTACAATGAGGCTCTAAGAGCCTTTTTAACATAAGTAAAATCCAAAACCCTAACCCCGGAAGATGAAAAGCCAAAAGGTTTGTGGGCCCCGATGGGGGTAGTTGATACGTCAACTTCCCAGGGGCATAACTTTTGCATACGATCTCTGTTTGGGACGCTCAATAGCTCGTTGGAAAGATCTATCAGAGAACTACAACTTTTGGGTGAGAAACAAATCAACAATCTGTGTTGCTCCCCATTTTCTCAAAAAACATCATTTAGGGCCTCAAAATGGCCCCGGAAGTTAAAAACTGCTAAAAATAGTAAATTACCAAAATTGCCAAAAACATGTTTTGGGTCAGTTGGAGAAGGTGGGTGGCCACCGATATCCACCTGGATCACAATCCCTCTAGGGTCACTAGGATTCACCCCTTATGGTTATTTATTGTCACTAAAGTGAGGGGAGTGTTTATCTAAGGTGACAGTGGGTAGGTACTCCCATATTTGTCACATTATTGGGGTTTGGGTCAGGATTTTACCAACCTACAATTTTTGCGATAACATTTTGACACCGTTTTCGGGGAGGATTTTGAATCCTCTTTCAATCCCTAACGACACTTTGGAAAGATTTGATCCCGCATCATTTACCCATAGATTGTCTGATGACTCCATTTGATAGAAGTTCCATTTCATTATTTGATGAGCCTTTCATAAATATCATTTGGTGACTCCACCATCCCATAATCCACTATCGTTTTCCCCATGAAGATTCAAACCTTCTAAGGTTTACCAAAGAAGGCCTCCTCATAACTCTCCCATTGTCAAAACCTTATTTCAAGGTTGCAGTCACCTAAACACGATGGCCCATACTTGGACTAGTAACCTTTTCAAACCATTGAACTTGGATACTATATTGGGTATCCCAATACCATGCCTAAGGAAATTCATAAGTGTTTGCAAAAATTTGTTGGAAATAATGCGAATACACCAGAAGACCACCTATATGCAATAGGTGTGGATTTATTGAATGCAATAATATAACATGAAGGTGTTGCAATGAGGATTTTGGCCATGTCTCTTACTGAACATTCCCATAGGTGTTTCAAAGGACCACCTGATAATCATTTGGCATCCTATGAAGATTTCGCTAAGTTTCTCAAAAGGATATAGTCAACAAAGAAGGATATCATAATGATACTAGCGTATTTTAATAAAATCAAGAAAAAGGAAAATGAAACAGTGAATGAGTTTGATACCAACTTTGATAAACTGTATGATCAGATCCCAACCGAGCTATTCCCACTAGTAGGGACCACTCATGTCCTCTACATGAATTCTTTTGAAGGGCAGTTTGGTTTCCTCCAAAGGGATAAGGTGCCTGGCACTTTGGTGAGGGACAAAGAATGTGATCTACAAATCGAGAAAAATATTCTTATCTCAAGGATTGATTATTTTCATTTTCCTCTAGCCAAGGTTGAGGAAAAGACAAAGACCTCGGCCAATGTTGCACCATATCTAATTACTCTCTTGGTTCATAAATTTGATCAAATGAATACTCAATTTCTCCAAATCCAGAATCAGATTATGAATAGGTGGACAACATTAGAAAGAAATCATTTTGTTCCAAGGCCACAGGTTTTCAGAAAACCAAACCTAGGTTGGAAACCAAGACCTCAATAGGAGGCAAAGGATCTCGATACTATAAATACGGTTGGAATGGTCAGTGCAAAAGGAATCAAGTGGTACTTGCCTTGTAATGAATCACACTTAGAAGAATAATTTCCAAGACGAACAAAAGAGGAGTGTACAGGTTATATGAATTAGATGAACTTCATTAACACCATATTTTCTTATCAAGATGATGATTATGTAGACATTACACAGGAAAAAATTGAAGAGGTCAAAAAATAAGTGTCAGGAAGAGACAACTCAAAGCACTAAATCAACTCGATGAGAATACCAAAAACAAGTTGAGGAAGAAATAAATTCTCACATATGAGAGAAGGAATAGAATTCTAGTTCCTCCACAACTAGCTCCAATCCCTCCACCACAATAAAAAGAGGATCCACCTCATCCTGTAAAAGAAGTGCCTCCACCTCCTTCACCTCCGATGCACAACCTACTCTGAAATCATGTACCAACCAATGAAGAAATTTGGATGAATATAGACATACCGACCATGATAGGGAAAATGAATATGTAAGTACCTATAGTTGTGATGTGTAATCCTATCCTTGAAAAGATATGTTCTAAAGAAATTGAAAAGGTACCAAATGAGGGACAAGACCCTCATGTGATTCTAAACACCATGTATCATGGGAAACAAAGAGTCGAAAACCCTCCTTCTATCTTTTGTTGGGTGTAAATGGTCTCTGATTTAATAATTGCATGTTGGATTCTAGGGCCTCAACAAATGTGATGTATTTGAAGGTCATGGAACAAATTGGCTTGAAGAAAAATTGCCCATACGGAAATGTGTGTGGAATTGATTTAAATAAGGTGAAAGTATATGGTATCATAGAAGATGTGGAGGTATATTTACATGATTTCCCTAATATCAGCCGCCTCGTTGTGAACACAGTGGTGATCAATGTTCTAGATGCTTGGGCTATGATTTTATCATGGAGTTGGGTTGTGGCCCTGGGAGGTTTTCTTAGAATTGATCTTACTCATGCACATATTCCCATGGGGTAAGGTACCTTTGAGAATATCTATAGCCGACAAGAAGTTAAGAAGAATGTGATGGACTTGAACCCTCCTGAATATCATAGTGATTGTGAGATTGATGTGCCTTGGCAGATAATTGAGTATGACCCTCAAGATTTTCCTTTTGCACAAGAATATTGCATAGATACTCTACTTCCGAGGATGGAAAAATATAAAGAAAATATTTCATAGTTCCAAGGAAAGGAGTGATGATCCATCAAAATACTCAAGAAATATGAAGCTATGAAAGATAAATAGAAAGAACAAGCTATCAAATATATGGTAAAGGTTGAATCACCTTCACAACCTTATATTGAAAACACACCTTACACCAAATTCAGTGAAGGGAGCCTTGCACTCATGTGTGTTACACATTATTTTAATCACCCCAGTGATCCATTGACAACATGTCTTCATGTTCCCAAAAAGACCCTTTCTTCATGAGGAAAGTGACTGACTTTCTCTTCTTAAAAACCCTATTAAAGAAGGTCATCGTAGGTTGCACCATATGCATGGTGTGATGATCCCTAGTCATTACCCCCTACCCTAAAGTTGGGTTGTGACATCTCTGCATGTTGATCTACAGCTAGGGTGTGACGATGTTAAAAGACTAAGAAAAGGGCAAGTTTCATGAAATTTATATAAGGGGATATTCTAGAAGATGAGGTGGCGTCTGTATGGTTGGGATCTTACTCACTTCTCTGATTTGGTGGGATCATCCTAATCTCTTCAACCATCTCTCTCTCCCTTATATAAAGAGGGATTGTTGGCACAGGGTCAGACCCAGGGTTCAACTCTACAACAACGCACCAACAAATCCCTAACTACCGACCCTTTCGTCAACACCTACGAAGCAGATGAAGTCTCACCCAAGGTAGAAGAAGGGGTGGTTGCAAGACTCAAGTGTCTGCAACCTTATATGGGACACAGATCTCTAATTATACTACTTAATAAGTCACTTAGCACTGTCAGTTCCTCAATATGCATTCAATATCCACTTCGTTGATAAAACAGGGCTTCATAACATCCACACTAATCTAATTTATTTAAGCACTTAACATAGGTAAATAGATCAGATCGAGCAGATCGAGCACTAATCATGGCTATATAGATCAGATCTCACATTCTCACATATAATAAGGCAAAGAATAAATAGAGCTATCTAAATACATCAAAGCACTTAGAAAATAACATGTGAACACATCAAGACAGAGCACAAAGCATCATAACACAGTATTTATGTGGTTCACCCCCACCCTGGCGGTACATCCACCAACTCTTGTTCTTTATTGTCTTCAGTCAATCGGTTACAAGCACATAGCCTCAAAACCCTTACTCCGCACAGGAAAAAAGATCTGCGCTGCTTGCTAGATCCTTCTTCCTTTTGTTACAGCACTCAGCCTTCCACAATCTGCTACAAGGACTTGCACTTATCTCTGCAAGTCTCTTACAGTCATGCACTAAGCACTTACAGACTCTACTTACACTTAGCATACATTCACATCACATAGATGCACCACTACTTATATCTTTCCTAAGAATCTATTTATATACAAAATAGGCCTAAACATGGGTAAACCCATGGGTCGATGTCCCATTCCCATTACATATTCCCACATCCCAAAAAGGATCCAAAAAGGGGCCGAGATCCCATGATCTCTGCTTCATCTTCCGCTCCTCCTTCAACAAGTTTTCGAAGTCCCAAAATAGGTCAATATGACCAAGAATCTCCCAAAACTTGGTCAAGGGACAATAGGCCCCCAACACTCACCTATGACTCGTCCTGAGTCACTCTGGTCTAATCAGTTCTGATTCAAATGCCTCGAGTTTGGCTTGAGCCTCTTCAACCTGTTTCTTTGCTACGGCTTCTTGCTCGATGAACTCCTGGATCACTGTGTCATTCATTGGCCCTTCTAGGCATTGTTCTACTGTAGTGACAACCTATTCTAGCTCTGCTCCTCAGCTTTCAACCTCTGTGAACAATTGGCATGCCTTATCTTGCACAGGTTGGATCCATTGAGTTACTTCCATAAATTTTCTCTGGATCATATGGATCTTCTGTTGGGCAGTGCGTTCCTCTTGAGATCTCTTCATTTTGTCTACAGCTGACAGGGCCTTCAACTGTGCCTGTAGTGTGTCTGCGTGCTGCTTCGCTTCCTGAGCTGTGACTCCAGTGCCTTCAATTCTAGATTCTCAACGAACTTCTCATATGTTTGGGTGTTTCAATTACTCAGCTGCTTGCACTCCCTGGTAAGAGAATTCAATCTCTCAACTGCTCTCTTGGCAGTTGCTTCCCTTTGATCTCTTACATCTTGCGAGGTCTTGGGCATTGCGTGTAGCTCCAAATCTGCTATGCGTTGTTGTAGTTGTTGAATCACTTCTTCAAGTTGTGCCACTTGTTGTGGGACTCTCTCTTCGGTATTTAATTAGATAATTGTCACTGAGAAAATTTCTTTGTTGACCTTTTCCTTTACTTCGAGTTGCTCCATGAGAAACTGTTCCTTGCTTTGTTACAGTTGTTCTCTTTCTTCATCCCACTTTGCTTGGAGAGAAATATTTTCCAGTTCTGCAGCACTGCGTTGCTCTAGAAGGTCTTCTTCTACTTGTGCTAAAGCCTGGGTGGCTTGCGTTGTTTCCTCCTTTTCTCATCGAAGGAGAGCTTTGAATGTATCAGCAATTCGGTGGAGTTGAGCTGACTCATCTCCCAGTTCTGGTGTTTCCAATAGTAGAGGTGCAATGGAAACTGCACGGCTAGACTGAAGTGCTTGCTACACCCATTGAAGTTCAAACTTAATTTGAATGTATATCTCCTCCTGCTAAGCCTCTTGCTTATCTTCCATCTCCAGTGAAGCATCGTTCAAGGCTACTATGATGAAATCGAAGTCATCTGAGGTGAGAGTAGTTTTCATTTTGGTCATAGAGGCTTTCGACTTCTTCCGGGAAGAAGGCTTCGGGGGGGAAACCTTCATTTTCTTCGAGGGATCCTCCTCATATCCAGTTAATGTAACCTCGCCTTTATTCTGTTCAAATTCTACACCATCTATCTCTCCACCATCTCCTCCTTGCGGAGGTGAGATGGAAGCAGTCTTCGCTGAGGTACTACTTACATCTTGGGCTTCTTCATTTTTCTTTGTCTTGTTGGGTCCAGGTGTATCATGCGCTTCTTCTGGACTGTCATTGTCGGACATCTCCACAGGGTATGCTGGAATGAGGAGGTCTACTGACCAGTCTTTAGTAATCTCTTCTAAGTTCTCCTCTGTCAACTTGTATTAAGATTGAAGTTGTTGCTTGTGCTCATCAGCGCACGTTGTAATATAAATGAAATGGTGGTCTGTGTTGAATTTCATTAAAGGTCGAAACTTGTGGAGAGTATTTTGAGTGATGCAAGGCTCAAACTAGAGGGTTGTCTTCAGTTGGTTGTAATATGTGTGGAATACAACATTTGACTACCATTGCTTGTTCATGTCACTGGAATACCACAGTGTACTGAACTTCACTACCAAAGGTTCAAAGGGCTCTATGTCTGGGAAGGTCGCACCTTCTGGCATCTCCCATGTGATGAAAGCGATCAGGATTAGAACCCAGTTGAAGCGGAACTCTTATCCTTGATATTGTGCTTCCCTGTAGTCGAGTTCCAACTGGTTCACAAGGTACTTCACCCAATTCATTTGTAGGCCCTCCGCACACTTTCCTGTGAGGTCGACTACAAAGCCAGTCACTTGGGTGGGTCGATTCTTGCAGACTAACTTTTCTATGATCAGCTAACAGACAAGGCACTTTGCACCACTCTAGATAGAGGCTACCTTGTAGTCTTGTGTTCCCTTCTCAATATATCCATATGTGTCCTTGATCCTTTGTGAGAGAGCGTGGTCCATGGATTTTCATGAATAAAAATCATGTGGGTCGGGTCCTTGCATGCTAAGCCCGGTGATCTGATTTATCAACATTGGATCCA
The DNA here is from genome assembly GCA_032191745.1 of Picea mariana. Taxonomy (NCBI): domain Eukaryota; kingdom Viridiplantae; phylum Streptophyta; class Pinopsida; order Pinales; family Pinaceae; genus Picea; species Picea mariana. The sequence continues at coordinate 12,994 of JASDQU010192977.1, read as the reverse complement.
TTTTTATATGATTGTTTAACCACAAGTATCCACCATGGTAACAAGACAACAACATCTTGACACATGCATTCACTTCTTGGGTCCATCCGAAGTGAGGAATATTCATGACATTGAGCAGTGTGGTCTACGCAAGGTTCATAGTCCATGATTGGGGAACTATCTTTGAATTATTTCCCTTCGTTCTATTCAGGTATTTATGCGGTGCGAGCATGTTGTAGACCTTCCTATCATTGAGGTTGAAGTCGCTAAACTTCAACACTGCAATATTTTCTTGATCTGCGTGAACTGTGTGTATCCCCTTCGGAAGGCACACAGTGACCAAAGCGTACTCAAATTATCTGGGCACATTATCTCAATTGATTGCACCGCTGAAAGGTGGTAGATAGGCGGGTAAAATGCTCGGGATCAACTTAGCATTCGTGAGATCATCTATGTGCTTGGTTCGCTTTTCATCGGCTGGTAGGATGGTCCAGCTCAAGTAGTTGATGGAGAGGCTAGCAGCCCTCTCATGGATGATGCTTGTACACCTATGGATAATCCTCTCTTTGACATGACTCTTTCAGTCATTAGGTCGATCAAAAATTCTTCAGCAGCTTTATCCGCGGCACTCAATTCTTTCAACATACGCACTCGGGTTCAACAATCATGGGTTCAGGGAATGACTTAGACACTACTGAGATAGAGAGAAAGAGTGTGATGATTGTTGTATAAACTTGACTTAGTCGGTGGGCTTGAATTCTCAATTGGAAAAAGTGTTATCGGTGTGTGGCACGGAGGGATAAATAGGGAACTTGACAACAATTCGTTTTGCAGCGAGTATGAGCCTCCATTAACTCTTGTTTGGTCCATTATGGCACGGTCCAATGGTCTGATGATGAACCATAATTGTCTTTCTGCCCATTCGGAGTGTCGATCAAATGGTTATAATGTCCCCAACGATTATATTTCTTCATTGTGGCAAAGTTCCATGTGTCGTTGTTCTAATATCCCGACGAAGCTCCAATTTTGCAATTTTTCCATCTGTGAAGTTCCCTTTGGAACCTTCTGCAACTTTTCAATCTTAGCACTCTTCTTACTTAACTTTCTATCATTTTTTTCAGTGAGCTTTGTCTTGGTAGTTCTTTTTCCATTCTGATTCCTATCTTCTTTGGTCATAGTCACTTCACGATGTTGAGATTCTTCCCTAGGATTTTTCGATAATACTTTGGCTTTTTCTAGGGTAGGTACTCCAGTCTTTTGTGGGTCTTCTAATGTTCTTACAGCTTCGACATCTAGGTTTCTAGTGTTAAATAGCTTCGATCTACTCTCATGTTCTGCAATCAAGTGTGTGATCCTTCTGGTCATGAAATCTTTTAACTCTTGTTTCTTTTGTTCCAAAACTTCTTCTTCTTCTTTTCGTCTGGCTTGATCTCTATCAATACAAGGTTTTCCTAGTAACATGGTAAATGGGGCGTTGTCTTCAATAAATTAATAATCTCAAAATCTTCTTCTGTCGAAGTTCCAATAGAGTTCATAGGTATGCGAGCAAGCTTCCCACATAGATTTATCAACTTTCCTCTTAATATTACTATTCCTCCTAATGAAGGGATCATACCAGGCTTCCCTGTGGCTTCCCAAGTTCTTTTTGTCATGATATTCACCTGTGTTTCTTCATCTAGAATACAGTCAATGTCGAAGTCTCCTATTCTTACTTCAATGCATTCTTTTTCCTTGAAGATATCTGAGAGTCTAACATGTCGATGGTCATTCAGGGTTTAGTTTATCGGTAACAATACTTTCTCTTATTCTTTCTAGGGTTCTGCCATTTCTAGATCTGTCTTAGGGTTTTCTTTATTCAGATTCATTTCTTCCAGCTTAGCAATCATTCTAGGGAAATTCAACACTTCATGGTCCATAGATTTACAACAAAGACAACTAGGTTTTTTCCCAAGGCATTCCTTAGCAATATGTCTCGATCTTCTGCAATTATAACAGAGGGTTAATCCTCTCTTTATTTTAAATGATCCCCAACTTCTCTTGTACTGCGCACTAGGATCATGGTAGCTAACCTGCAAAAAATTCTTTCTAGGATCCTGCATCCATTTGTTAGTTCACACATTCTTTCTATGCATATGTATAACATATCTTTCATTATTCTTCTCATATCTACTCATATCAAGCCTTCTTTCATCTATTAGTGCCCTAGTTTCCAAGCTAGGACAAAACCTATCAAACATACCTAGATCCATACTTTAGAAACAAAAATTTCCACTTATCTTACTTCTACAAAGAACAAAGCTTTTGGATCTAAAACTTTTAACTATTCTTACCTTTTATCAGAGCACAGAGCTTGTATATCTTACCTCTTTTTATCATAAATTCTCACTTTTACCTTTCTTAGAGCACAGATCTTTCACATCTTACTTCTTTCCTTCAGATCCAACCTCCTTTCTTCGGATCAGGCTTCTTTCTTTAGCACAAAGCTTTATAAATCAAGTAGGATACTACGCACAAGGGCACAGATCTAGGCACAGGTCTTTCACAATCTCAGGTCGAATCTTTGCATAGAGATTCTTCTTTATCAGTTCCCAACAATCATAGTTTCAGGCCTCGGAAACGAAACCATTTGTTGGCACAGGGGCAGACCCAGGGTTCAACGCTACAAAAACGCACCAACAAATCCCTAACTATCGGCCCTTTCTGCAACACCTGTGAAGCAGATGAAGTCTCACCCGAGGTAGAGGCAGGGCTGGTTGCAAGACTCGGATGTCAGCAACCTTAGCTGGGACACGAATATGTGATTATACGACTTAATAAAGCACTTAGCATCGTCAGTTCCTCAATATGAAGTCAATATCCACTTCGTTGATAAAACAGGGCTTCACATCATCCACACTAATCTAATGTATTTAAGCACTTAGCATAGGTAAATAGATCAGATCGAGCAGATCAAGCACTAAGCATGGCTATATAGATCAGATCTAACATTCTCACATATAATAAGCACAAAGCATAAATACAGCTATCTAAATACATCAAAGCACTTAGCAAATAACATGTGAACACATCAAGATAGAGCACAAAGCAACATACCACAGTATTTATGTGGTTCACCCTGACCCTAGGGCTACGTCCACCAATTCTTCTTCTTTATTGTCTTCAGTCAATCGGTTACAAGCACAAAGCCTCAAAAACCTTACTCTGCATAGAACATAATATCTATGCAGCTCGCTAGATCCTTCTTCCTTGTGTTACAACACTCAGCCTTCTATAATCTGCTACAAGGACCTGCACTTAGCTCTGCAAGTATCTTGCAGTCATGCACTAAGCACTTACAGACTCTACTTGCACTTAGCATGCATTCACATCACATAGATGCACCACTACTTCTATCTTGCCTAAGCATCTATTTATATACAAAATAGGCCTAAACATGGGCAAACCCATGGGCTGATGTCCCATTCCCATTACATATTCCCACATCCCAAAAAGGATCCAAAAAGGGGCTGAGATCCCATGATCTTCTCTTCGTCTTCCGCTCCTCCTTTGACAGGCTGTCAGAGTCCCAAAATAGGTCAATATGACCAAGAATCTCCCAAAACTTGGTCAAGGGCCAATAGGGATTTCTCATGGAAAAGGATAAGGTTAATGAAGGTTGAATAGGCTAAGAATTGGATGAGGAATTCTACTTGAGTTCATACTTGAGGGCTTCATTTTAGTTCATCAATTCATTGTGGATCTTCTTCATTCAAGGTTCGATCAAGTGTGTGTGTTGGCACAAAGGGCCATCGGAAGGGGACCTTATGACATCAAGGATTTTGGTTGTAATCTCCACTTTCATTTAATATGATACAAAAATATGTTTCTTTCCCATAAAACTATTCTCGTTTTATTGTATGATTCCTTGATCACATGCATAAGTTCTCATTGAGTACATTGTGTTGATTTCACTTTGGTTGGTTTGTGTTCCCTTGCAAATTCAATATCACAAGAGAAATAGAGTGGAGATAGGAAGACAACGACAAGAGGAAGAGATATTTAAATGGTATGTTTTCCATCTCTTGTTAAATAGTGAACTCAATGGTTAGAACTTAGGGAAAGTGTCATGTTCTTTTCTATTTTGTTCTAGATCTAGGTGGATCTAGGGAGATCTATTTATGTCCGCATTTACCGATTAATCCCATAAAACAATTGGCGACCATACTGGGGATACGACACTCCTTTTTGGATTTTTGTTGTCCATTTTATTTTAGCCTTCCTTCTTTTGTTTGAATTCAATCTCTGACTCTTTGGTGTTCCATCTAGACTCCCTGGGTCTAAAAGTTTAGTTAGACTCTTTGTCTTTTTCCCAATTTTTCCTTGTTTAAAGAGATCATCGCATTGTACCCTATATATAGCCTGCGACGACCCTGTGGCGTTGCACTCTGCTTGTGCAGTCCAGTGCGTCAACATCACATTGTGCCTTATTAGTAGCATTGACAACCCCTACTCGTCGCATTGTATCCTACTGCCAATCTGTGACGACTCCTGTAGGATTCGTTGGAGTGAGTCAATTTGTCTTTTTACACCCAGTTTTTCCTTAGTTGCATAGGGTGGACTTCTGATACCCATGTTTGATTGATTCTTGAGTTTAAAGATTTATTTTGATTGGCTTTCAGTGATTGAAAGTCTTTCTTTACAAATTTCGCAAGCTTTTTGCTTTTTGGTCTTTGACACAAGGATATAATCTCTGGATCTTGATTTGAGTTCTTGTTTGACAAAAGGCCTTTGATTTGCTTCAATTTTTGGATTGTTTTTTTCTTTCCAGATTGTTTGTTGATTGAAAAAAAAAAAAATTACATTTGACAAAAAGATTTTTAATCATTTCATTTTTGCCTACATTATCAATTTGGTTTGGGAATTGTGTTGTGAGTGTATTGATTTTCTTGGATTACATTTTCCTTTCATCTTTATATCTCTGTTTTGATTTGGGAAAGGAAGAATTGAAATCATCTATTCATTTTAGTAATCTCTCATAAGAAAAAAAAATCATTCAATTTTTTTTAAAGAGAACATTGGAAATTTTTTGCAGTCCTTGATTAGTTGGAATTGTATTCATTCAATAAAAGAGGAATTCTATTTCGTAGCATTTGTAATTCAAGAAAAATACCTTCTCCCTACTGTAATTAGAGTTCATTGAATTGAAGAAGTTCATATATTCATCTCTTCTTTCATTTTCTTGGGTCAAGGTCTCAACACCATTAGTTTCATCTCCATCTCCCTTTTGAGTAAACAACAACTTTAAAATACACCGTAATTTAAAAATTATTAGTAAATTTTATTTTCTAGAAATTATCTTCACCAACATTATCTAGGATAGCGCTTTGGAATAGGTTGTAAGGCGCACTCTCTAAAGCATAAAACACATAGTAGTATCTTGTGATAGGGAGAGTTCAATTCCAATTGCTACATTTTGTCCTGGGAAGCCCTTCTCACACAAGGGTCAAAACTGAGTTCGCATTAAGATTGGCAAAGTTATTCACTCTCCTTTGTTGGTCTTGGTGTAGAGATTGCACGTATTATGGGGGTCGCTTGAAGGTATACCCAAAATTATGAGCAGAAGCCTTTCGAGTTGATTTCGGGCTAGATACCCTACCTTTGCATGTGGATCAGACTGTCCACTGTTTCCCCAGGCATCATTGTTGTAGTTGGTAACCTTAGTAGCCTATCTCTTTAGGGTCTTTACACAAGGTGACTATGGAGGGGCAAGTCTTCATGGTACCTAGAATCGACGTTGGCCAAACTCACTCAGGCTCCTTGGAGGGTATACCCACGATTGTGTGTGGGAGCTTGCACCAAGGTGTAAGTCTGTTAAGCAGGTTGTCAATGTAAGTTTTCCACCTGATTTATCCTCGCCTCTTCTTTTCTTGACTTTGCGACATTGGATTTCATCACCAACTAGTGACTTCAAAATAAAAAGGATTGTTTGCTTGGTTTGGTTTTTAGATTTTATTAGTGAGTGTTGTTGTTTTCTCTAGTTGGCCATAGATTTTTTTCGTTATTTACTTGGTTCAACCAACATCAACCTTTGTCGTTCATGTAGGATGCAAGGATTAGATTCGGAAGATCTAGAAGGTTACCTTCCTTTGCCTCCCAACTCACCAGAAGGCTCTCCTAAGGGAGTTTTCAATAACGAAGTAGCTTCACAGGTTGGAAGCACACACTCTTTGTAAGATTTTTGAATTATTTTGGATTCCTTATAGGCTTTCTGACTTCCCTAAAACTCGTTGTTGCATATTAGACAAGAAGCATGAATACTTTGGATGAACTCGTCCAGAGAAATTGTTGTTTTTGATCATATTGGAGTACCTATTGGACCTAACGCAGGGTCTACAGTAGAGGATCCACTTTTTCACAGTGAATCATTTAGGACCCCGGATCACACTGTTGGAGCTTCCAATCCTAGTTCCATCCCTTTGAAAGTATGTGACCTGTGTAACCTAGGAGCGAGTCTCGATCGACCTATGGCATCACAAGTGCCTAAGACGTTCGTTACCTATACGGTACCTTTAGACCATTTTACTGGTACTACCAGCAATGTCATCACCGTTTCAGACCAAATTTTGATTGGTTCTGACTCAATTCCTACTCTTCAGATGACCCATTCTACTATGGTCCCACAAGCTACCACAATTCCTACCAGAAATGTGGTTATCTCCCAAGCTCCAATTGGGACACCACTTCCACCTAGACCAAATCCATCACATCCCCCTGAGTATAGAGCTCTGAATACTTCCATTTTTATCCCCACCCAGGTTCCATATGGAGGTTCTATACTTTTTGTTCCTCTTGGGTACAATGTTGCTACTGGTTTTGTTCCTACACCCACCCAGGTTCTCTCCAGAGGGCCTTATGTTCCTCCTCCACCTTTGCTTGGAGGATTTGGCCCTAGTGGCTCCAATCCACTTGGAGGCACCAATCTTTCTGTCACTTCTAGTTTTCATATTCATGTGGGAGGTCAACCCCAAATTGGGGGGAAACCTCAAATTGGGGCACAACCTCAACTTGGGGGGGAACCTCAAGTTGGAGTCCATAACCCAGTTTATGGAAAAAAACGTACCTATGTTACCATATCAACCTTGGAATCTTCCTTTCCAAGGAAATCAACAACCCACTGGGGGGAAACATCCCCAAGTTAATTCTTTTGTTCCTCCCAATCTCGATCAACCATATATAGGTTCTTTGAATCCTACTCGGGGCCCAAACTTTCAATCTAACATTCCTTTCCAAGGGAACGTACCTAATCAACCCAACCTTGTTGGCTATTTTCCCCCAAATCCTCCACAAAAGAATCTGTCAGGACTGTCTCCTTATTTGTAGACTGCTTATGGTCCTACTGGTATACCTATGGGACTTCCTCCCCAAAATTACCAGTTTCCACAAGTGAACCGGTAGTTGCCTTTTCTAGCCACCTTGGATTTACCAAATTTGTCTAGGATATTGAACGATCCTATTTTACACTCTCCTTATTGGCCTATCATTCCAGCCAAAATACCGTCTGACATTCCTAAGTTTGACGGTTGATCAGAACAGGACCCGAATAATCATTTTATGAATTTCCATCTGTAATTTTCATCCAACTCATTGATGGATGAATCCATTAGATTATGACTCTTCCAATGGACTCTCACGGGTTCAAAAACAAAGTGTTACATCGAATTACCGCAAGGTTTCTTTAATGAATTTAATACCCTTCCCATGGATTTTCTTACACATTACCAATTACCTATTCGTTATGAAACAATAACCAAAATTTTGAGTTCTTTTAAGCAATCTTCTTCCACTCATATTTTTTATCACATCCATGAGTGGAGGAGAAGAATACGGTTAATCAAAGTTCCCCTTCCTGACCAACTGTTGGCTGATTGGTTTATTAAATCACTCATCGGGCCTATATCCCATGATGTTTCCATGGGTGGTGTTGTCACTGAAGAGATCTCGTTTATTTGCAAATGGGAACACTATACAACTTGATCCCTAGCGCTCATCACCCTTCCACGAATCCTACCCTGACACATCCAGTAGCTTCTCATGTTGTTGATGGTGTGATTGGCACCTGCCATGCTGAGACTCAATCCACACAAGCCAGTCACACCAATCCCAAATCTAATAATTATAATGCACAAAATACTCTTTCTCCTACTCCTTCCACCGGTAAGACTGCTGAGGTTAATTCAGTTCAATCCACACCTACAGGAAAAAACAAAAATAAAAAGAAAGGGAAGGGTAAGAACAAGGAAGACAAGAATAATAATCAACAAACTAAAAATCCCAAAACACGACCTATTGATGATAAGGATAAGCACAAACCTCGATATCCTTTCCTTATTTGTGGTGATGATCATTACATGAAATATTGTCCACGACGCATTGAGGTTACTAAGTTCCTCCAAGGAACCGAAATCCTCCTACACCTGTCGTTTTGTCACAACCTTTCCCTTCTCAATAGCAAGCCCAATTGGTCATTCATGACCAAGCCTCCCCTTCTACCACTTCTTATGTCCTTATGTGTAATGGTGACTCTAAAAAGAACGAAGTTGCAATCGCAACTTGGGCGAAAGATTACTCTCTGTCAAAGGAGAAAGTTGATGATTCACCACCTTCATTGGTTCAACTTCCTCCCTCCACTTCACCTCCAAATGGTCCACTTCACCTCGAAATATCGGGCCTTGATACAGTCCTTCTCTCTCCTCCAAAGGGTGTTGTTCGAAAGTCATATTTTAACCCTCACGCATGTGCTCCACAAAACTACAGTATTGTAGAAGACCTTGTGCAAGCACCCTCTACGATGTTGGCTCTCGAAATCCTTCAAAGTTGTCCCACTCAATGAAAGGCGTTGTTAAAATATATTGGTGGAATTGATTCTGCAGATACCAATCTGATAATCTTTGACTTGGAAGATCACATTCCAAGACTCCCTCCTCGGTTGGAATTTCAGATCCAAGTTGCTGTCGAAAACAAGAATATTTTTAGAACTATTATTGGCGAAGGAGACTCGACTTGTGTTATGTCTGTTACTTGTTGGAAATCCAATGGCTCTCCTACCCTCACCGAGTCACACAATACCCTTAAGGCTTTCAATGGTATAGGTTTCAAACCTTACGGTGTTCTTCCCTCATTTTCTATTACATTGGAAGGTAAATCAGTCAACGTGGAGGTTGAGGTCTTCGATGCACCTCTTGATTACAACCTTTTACTTGGTCGTAGTTGGATTGATTCTATGTGTGCAGTCGTGTCTACCCTTTTCCGTGTGGTACGTTTCCCGCACCAAGGAAAGGTCATCATTGTTGACCAATTGGACTTATTTAGTGTTGATTCCCATACTAGCAACGTACCCTTTATCTCGAAGACACCTCCCGGTTACGAGAATGTCGATGTGGGTCTTTTGAAATATTCAACTTTGATGGGTACTTTTTCAATCCCACCACCTGATATTTCTCCCCCTTTTGTTGCCTCGATTAACAAGATTTCTACCACTTCTCATGAAACCCCTATGTCATATAACCCATGGATAGTACCTAGCCTTGGTGACCATCTTTGTTATGGAAACCAAATTCCATTAAGTCTAACAAATCTACTTATCACACCATTCAATCGACAACCCCCTCTCCCCCTTCTCTCTGTGATTCATCTCCTGATTGGTTTCACGTGATCTCTCCTACTAATGAGATGATCATGTCAATCATGTCTATAGAAGACACTCCATGGGATGATGGGCATCATCACTTGGTTCTCTTCCTAGAACATGACACCATAGAGAGCTACCAACGGAGTTCAGCTCCGTCGACCATTGTTGTCATTTCTTTCATTCCCAAGTCAACACACGATTTGTTGTACGAAGGGAACTCGAGTAACATTTCACGTACCATCCCTGTAGACATATTGATTAAACCCAGAGTCATGGAAAATGTTCATATTGGAGCCTCATGTTCTACTAATGAGGTCCACACTTATAAATCTCTTTTCCAAGAATTTTGTGATGTTTTCGCCTGGAGTTATGAAGAAATGTCAGGTATCGATCCTGATATTTTTGTACACGAGACTAATACATATCTAGATGCTAAACCCGTCTGGCATAGACGGCACCTAGTACATCCACGTAAATTCACTATTATCAAGCTTGAAGTTGAGAAACTTCTTAAAGTTGGCTTTGTTTATCCTGTGGCTTTGACCGATTGGGTATCCAATCTTGTTCCGGTAAATAAGAAGCAAGGTACCATCCGCATCTACGTAGATTATAGGGATATAAATAAAGCTTGTCCTAAGGAAAATTACACAACCCCTTTCGTCGAACATATCATTGACGACTGTGACAGAAGCGAAATATTCTCCTTGATGGATGGTTTCTCTAGCTATAATCAAATTAATATTTTACCGACGGATCAACACAAGACTGCTTTCATTTGCCCTTGGGGAACCTTTGCATACCAAAAATTACCTTTCGGTCTAAAGAATGCTGGTGCAACCTTTCAACGTTTTGTGTCTTACACTTTCCATGATATAAAGCATATCGTACAACCCTATCTTGACGATCTACCAGCGCATTCCATGCATCGTTAATATCACCTGACACATTTATGAGCCATTTTCCTACGCTGTCGGTATTATCGAATCCATTTGAACCCACTCAAATGTGTTTTTTGTGTGGAGTTTGATCGACTTCTCAGTTTCATTGTGTCTATACATGGGATTGGAGTAGACCCCTTGAAGGTTGAGGCGATTATTAATCTTCCTCCTCCTTCCACACTCTGCCAACTCCAAAGTTTGCAAAGGAAGGAAAATGTTTTACGACGATTCATCCCCAATTATGCTAAATTGACGAAAGGATTCACTCGGTTTCTTAAGAAAGGTTACGACTTTGTATGGGAAGACACTACAATCAAATCCTTTGAAGCTTTGAAACTCGTTTTAACCCGTACACCACTACTATTTCCACCTGATTATAGTCGAGATTACTTCCTCTATTTAGTTGCTTCGAACTCTACCATATCCATGGTATTAGTCCAAGAGGATGATTCGCATGATGAACATGTGATATATTATTTGAGTAGGAGTCTCACGACTACCAAAACCAAATACCTCCATGTGGAGAAACTGGCCTTGGCAGTTGTTCAAGCTGTTCGACCTTTTCGTCATTATATCTTATTACGCAGAACCATTGTTATTTCTAATTGCAACCCTATGCAACACATCCTTACCCAAAAATTTCTAGGGGGAAAGTAATCCAAATGGATAGTGATTCTCCAGGAATTTGACTTGGAATTTGAACACGCTAAGTCAAAAAAATATTTGGTTTTCTCTGAACTGATATGTGACCTTCCTTCCACTGAGACAAAAAATGTGGCAGAGTATTCCTTGCCTGATGAATCCCTTTTTCTGATAAGTTATGATGACATCTAGTATGGAGCTATCATTATCTATCTCCGGACTCAAACATTATGGCTTGATCTATCTAGCACGGACCATCGTCGTATATGCTATCAAGCCAGACAATACATCATTCTCGGCGATACCCTTTATCATCGTGGTATTGATTCTATATTTCGACAATGTCTCACTTATGATGAAGCTGAGAAATCTTTGAATGACTATCACTCCAGAGCATGTGGCGGTCATATGTCTGGGTATTCCACTCAAAAGATCTTACGAGCAGGTTATTTTTGGCCTTCTTTGTTTAAGGACTGCATTACTATTGTTCAAAAATGCCACGCTTTCCAAACTTATAATAACAAGATAAGATCTCATCCTACTCCCTTACACCCAGTAGTTTCCATTGGTCCATTTGAAAAATGGGGAATTGACTTCATGACATGTAACCCTCACTTGGTCGGGGGGCATGGATACATCATTGTAGCTATGGATTATTTCACTAAATGGGCTGAGGCGATGCCTACATTTGATAACACCGAGAAAACTACAACATTGTTCATATTCAATCATATCATTACTCGGTTTAGTGTCCCTCAAGCTATCGTCACTGATCATAGTAGTCATTTTCATAATTTGATGATGTTTGAACTTACTGAAAAGTTGGCTCTTCGCCATGAAAACTCAACCCCCTATTATCCACAGGCCAATGGCTAGGTTGAAGAAATCAACAAAGTTGTTATTACTATGCTTCGACGGATGATAGCAATTCATAAAACAAGTTGGCACATGATGTTGTTCTCAGCATTATGGGCCTATCGAACATTCGTTAAGTCTGCTACGAGATTTACATATTTCCAGTTGGTTTATGGTATCGAAGCTATCTTGCCGATTGAATGTGAAATATTTTCTTTGAAACTGGTCATTGAAATTCTCCCCAATACCTCTGTTGAATAGGAACGTCTATTGTACTTGATGAAATTAGACGAAACCCATCACGATGCCGCCTTAGTTATTGAAACCCAGAAGAAACGTGTCAAAGCCCAATATGACAAACATGTCAAGCCACGTGTTTTTTCTCAAGGTGATCTTGTTCTTCTTTATGAACAGGATCATGATTTTCTATGGGTCGGTAATTCGAGGCCATGTGGCGAGGTCCTTACATTGTCAAATGTGTGTTGGAGAAGGGATTTTATGAGCTAGTTGATTATGATGGAATCCCTTTGAGTGAACCTAGAAATGGGCTTTACTTAAAGAAGTATTATGGTTAAGTCATTTTTGCATGAGTGCTTGTATTTTAGTGTATCATACTCTTGTGTGTTTTTTTTATGTTTGGTTTCGACCCTCAGTTGCTTACCTTGCATTGTGCTTGGTTTCCAGATGTCGGTGTCTTCTGATGCAGGAGCATCACCTACTCATCAAGCGAGCCAGTGCGGAAGCAGAAGACAGCTGGATAAGCCAGCACAAATTTTTGAAAATGCTTTGGGACTGTTGCGCAAATATTAAATGAGTCATTTAAGAGGAGGCACCTTTGTATATTGTAAATGGACCTTGAGCCTTTAAGCTCTCGTCCTTAGGTAGATAGACGGAAATTAAAATAGTTAATGCT
>JASDQU010192975.1:24022-39847 GCA_032191745.1 Picea mariana | reverse complement strand
ATCCAAGGGTCTCATAGACTGCCAAGGGGGCAGCAGAGAAATCCCATATTGCCAGGAGGGAATGGGAGAGAAGATGAGCTCAAAGCTGAGTTCGGATCAGCCAGAGGAGTTGATAGAGGAAAAAGATCAGAAGGACATTTTGATCATTGGAGGAATTCAGATATTCCTACCATTGAGCCCAGTTGAGGCAAGAGTCTATTTTTCAGAAGAATCAATAGGGGAAAGACAAATATCTATGACTGTCAGAGAAATGGAGTAGACATCAGAGGCTGCCCAAGCAGAGGAAGAAGAGCATTCTGAGGAATGGCTCAAAATTTTCAGCCAGGAAGCTGAAATGACTACAGCACTGAAGTTTGCAGCAGAAAAAGCAAAGGAGGAAGCAGACTGCATGGGATTTGTTGATATGTGTAAAGAATTAGAAGCCCTAGAGAAGAGGGTGATAGTGCAAGGAATGCACATCCAACAGATCAGGTTGGAAGCATAAAGAGAATACCAACCCAAGGAGCGACTGGAGGAAGATATAGGTACACCAACACAAGAAGGATTGGCAGAAGTTAAGTTGTCAAAAGAGGGAGCTGAACAACAGTTCAGTAAAGGGATTGCAGGGCTAAAATTTGCAACAGAGTGGAAATTTAAGGCCACAACAGATGGGAAAAACAACATGGGATATCATGATGATCTACCCATTTGTAGAGAAGAATTGTAGCAGAGGAGACTGCTTGAACAGAGCCAGCCACTGGAGCAGCTGGACAAGGAGATTGAGAAGATCCAAAAGCTTACGGTCATATCAGTAGAAGCTGCCAGCAGAGAAAAGTTGAGCAGAAGGGAGATAGTAGCAGCAGAGTAGTAGCAATAGAGCAGTGGAGCAGATGAACAGCTCCAGAGGACTGTTTGGGATCCAGGAGGATTTCAGCAGCAATGCTAGGGAGCTCATGAATTTTTCACAGCAGAGGAGTATGATGTAGGATCATCTCTTACAAGCTAGCCATGTTCCAGCCAGCCAACTAGCACAACGCGCATTCAATGAAGGAGAAGAGGCACAACCCTCTCGTTTCAAATTTTGAATTTGAATTAATGTAATTAGTGGTTGTAAGGATGGTAGAGCCAAAGTTGTGCCTTTGAGTAGGCATTAGTTAAGAGTAGCCTTTAATGGTTGTAAGGCTGGGATCTAGCTCTGATCTGGAATAGACAGCCCATTCAATGTAGATTCAAAGTAATTGAATAGAGTAGGTGAGATGGAGGGAAGAGCTCGAAGAGGCTCCTCATGTAAAAGATCTTTTGATCTCTTTTGAGTAGGAAAGTAGTGGATAGAGAGGAGAGATATAGGAGAGCTCTGTGAGAGTTAGAGTAGAGGAGAGAAGGAGCCGAGTCTCTGTTACAGTCCGTGCTCATAACCTTTGTACATGCATTCATATTAATACAAAGAGCAGTTTTTCCTTCATGAGATTCTTTGTGTGTTTATGTGTTTATGGATGAATGTCTTTATGCGTTTGTGCTATGTTGTAGATGTATGTTGTAGATAGGCATTTGCAGGGACACATAGGTTCTTCTATCTGTGGGTTCTTTGATTTCAGGTTTGGGGTTCTTTGAGGCTTCATGCCAATAGGGTGTGACAGAATGTTGTGGATCCTGAAAGCCAGTGCATAGATGCACTCCTGAATTCTGTGGAATTTGGCCAAGGACGTGCCAAGAGGGTGCACCAACTGAAGTCATTCGATCAAGGAGGAAACCTCAAGGTTGATAGACACCTTGAAAGTAAGACTGTGCAGAAGAGAGCATAGGATAGACCATAATCATTGAGAGGTTTTGTAGAGATTTTCCAGAAGGGCATCGAGTAGGTGCAGATTGTGCATATGAGAACTCTATTGTGAGTTCAAAGAGAAATCAGAATCACTGAGGATTCTGAAAGCTCTACCAGGAGGGAATTGAGCATATGCACAGAGTGTAGAGAAGGACTCCACTATGAGTTCAAAGGGAAATCAAAATCACTAAGGATTCTGGAAACTCTACCAGGAGGGCATTGACCAGGTGCCAGAGTGCACAGAGAACTCTTAGAGTTCTGAGGAAGAAGAAGTGTCATAGGAGGACCTTCATAGGGTTGTTGAATACCCTGAAAGCTTAGCAAGGAATGCTTGAGCATCAGTTTCCAATAGGACACTTATATTCCCTTTTAAGGGAGAGAAAATGGGTTGATACCCTTAAAGGTTTGAGCAGGGAGAAGCTCAAGACAGATAGCACCTTCGAGTGCGCAGAGTCCCTGTAGGAATCATAGAGTTCGAAGAAACCTTTCAAGGTTTCAGAAGGAGAAGCTCAGGGGGAAAAGTGCCTTCACGCACATAACCATAGCTACAAGGAGGAGCAGAAGGCCAAGAAAACCATTTGGAGGGTAAGAGTTTGAAAATATCAAAGAGACAATGTCCTTAGAATGCAGGCGAGAGCCAAGGAAATAGGCTTTGCAGGGGAAGCAAAGTCCGAGGCCTTTGAAACTTTGTAAATATTCCAATTCTAGGAAGAAGCGGAAGCTCAAGATGGAGCTACAACTACCGTTGGATCGGTGCTGGAAGGCAAGATCTGGACCATTGAAGTTTCACGTTTAGGCAACACAGGAGAGCACAGGAGAGAAAGAAAGAAGATCTGGGCCGTCATATCTATCTCAGACAGCCAATAGCCCTCGGATCTGTTGGAAGGAGCATGAGGTTTAACCCTCATATGAGAAGAGGGGAACGAAAGGCCTATTTCAGCATTTCGGCTACCGAGAGATAGAAAGGACAGGAGTCGTAACTCTTAACCCACAAAATCCTGAAAGGATCACAACCATCCATTCTGAAGGACAGGTGGTAGGGATCAGGATTATCTCGTGAATTCGAGTATCATGAGTTGGGAGGCAGAGGCCTTTTCTCTATAAAGTCCTGAGTCATGAGATCACGATGTGATATGAACCATTGATCAAGGAGGAAGCATATCCATGAGATCTGGCGTCTCGATACATCGCGTATCGAAGGTTCAGGAGTTTGGAGAGGGCAGGTCAAACTCTTGATTGCACGAAGCTCCGAGTAGCAAGGAGAGGAGACAATCATTGGATCTAGGTCACAGGAAGAATATTGGATCAGAACCTTCGCCATATCGTGCACTCGGGGATTCAAAGGTTGAGAGAGTTTCTTTTCGACTACAGAAGTCACGAACTACCGAGGGCCAAGATTTTGGGCGGACACGTGGCACGACTATCAAGTGGGGACCTTGTGGTTGACAGGTGGACACTCATCGCCTGGGAAGGAGTCAACGCCCTGTTGACTTCTCATGGTTCAGGTTCTCGTAAGAAAGAAGCACAAAGGCTCAACAACTCAAGTCGTGAAGTTGCAAGTTCTGAGAAGAGCTGAAGGAGTCAAACCTTCTCTAACTTTCACATCTCGGGGTTTCGTAAAAGAAGGACCTAGAGGTTCAACCCTTCAAATTGTGAATTAATGAGTAGCGAGAGGTGCTAGCTATTATCCCTAGCTGTAGGTTGCTTGAAGAAGCACTAACGAGAAGGGAGGTATACCCATATCGTCATCTCGGGTTTTGGGAATTTGGAAAAGAGGAGTCGAGGGTCTTCGACCCATGAACTCGCGAGTTGTGAGTTGCGAAAGACGCTTGCACAAGGACCAGGTTGTGGTCATATGGAAGTGTAAGGCTCGCCCTTGGTGTTAGTTTCTCAAGGCGAGTTTTCAGAAGGACCTGTGGATCGGAATTGTTAAAGGTTTCAGTAGGGAGCCAAAGAAGTTGCTTCGGCTTAAGGAAAGATTTGAAATGATCTTGTGAGCGGATCTCGGCCCGAGGGCTATTGGTCTGCATCATCTGGCGACAATATTTCATCAATATCGACGATCTCTGGTGTCTACTGCTCATTTTCTCCCAGTGGTCCCCATGACCTAGTCTGAACCCTAGTTGGTCTATCTATCTGGCTTGGTTCTATGAGCTTTAGTGGTGCTATGATGGTTTCTTTCGACCATTTGCTGAGTCCGAATGGCTTCGGTGAGCTCTCTGGTTTCTCTCTGTTCATTCTAGCTGTTGTTTCTCTTTTTTTTTTCTCCTTTCATGAATAGACTAACTGCTTTTGTGCTCGTGTGTTGTATGGTCTTGTCATGAAGCTTGTTGAGGACGCTTCCTCCATCATGTGATTAATGCACCATAACTGTGGGTTCAATGCATCCACGACGGTTTCATACTTGCCATTACGCATACTCTGCCATCTCTAGTTGGCATGTTTAATGCGACATCTCATCTGTCCTTTTCTTGCTTTAACTCTGCCTCATGTTGTCCTATCAGCCTACTTTCATCGAATTTCCTTTTCCCGCTTGTTTCCCTTTTTGATATGGCCTTTATCTTTTCCCTTTTTGGCTTCATGTTTTGTATGCGTCTTGTCCATCATGCTACGCATTGTTTTCGAGGTTTTTTTTTTTTACCTACGCGGTGGGTGGTCAATTGTCCTTGTAGAGATTTAGTCGGCTCCCATTGATCATTCCTCTGAGGTCTATGCCTGCTAGATATCTTAACTGTACATCTCCTTCGTCCATGACAAATTTTACCTCGTATGGTCCTAGCCAATGCATTCTCATCTTTCCTGGGTGTTGCAACGCTTTAATGTCATAGAGAAATACTAGATCTCCTTCCTTGAATGTATTCCTCTTGATGTGGCGGTCATGCCAAGCTTTGTCTCTTGCTTTCTGTACTTGTTGATGGAATCTTGCCAAGATTCGGTCTTCCTCCATTGATAATAACCGATTCAGTCTTTTCTGTACTGCGCCTCGTTCTATCATTTGTGTAATAGCTACTACACGTAGGCTGGGTATTAAAAATTCTAAGGGCACTACTGCTTCTTGACCGTAGACTAGTTTGAATGGTGTGTGGCCAGTCAGCTTTTTGCATGTGGTTCTATACACCCATAGTACTGCTGGTACCTTGAGGTCCCAATCGTCCCTGTTGACGTTACATATATTTGTCAAGGCATTCTCTAGAATTTTGTTGAAGGCTTCTACCATGTCATTTGCCTGTGGATGGTACAGTGTGATTTTTTGGTGATGAACTTCAAACTCTTCGAGCATCACTCAGATGTTGTTGTTTATGAAGTGCGTTCCTTGGTCACTCATCAAAATTCTTGGGCACCCGAATCTAGTAATTACCTGTTTAAATAGAAAATGTGCAGTCGTTTTTGCACTACAATATTTTACTGGTTCAGCTGTCACCCATATTGTTAAGTATTATGTCACAGTGATAATAGATCTCACCCCTGTTCTTTTGGCTGGTGAGTTAATTGGTCCCACAAAGTCTATTTCCCATTTGTCGAATGTCTGAAGTGTCACTTGCGGTCATAGTGGCAACTCGTCCCTTTTGTTGGGTTTGCCTACTCTTTGACATACATCACATTGTTAACAATACTCTTTTGAGTCTCCTTGGATCGTTGGCCACCATAATCCTGCGCATAGTACTGTCTGCGTGGTAGCTTTTCCTACATAATTCCCTCCTTCTATTCCCTCGTGGACTTCTACTAAAATTCTTGGTCGTTCGTGGTCTAGTACGTATCTTCGTAAGATGTTATCTGTGCCCATCTTGTATAGATGTCCTGCGATCAATTGATAGTAGGTTGCGTGGACTACCAGGTTATTCTTCTGCACAGTGGTATATTCTTGCAGCATAGTGCCTGTGCTCAAGTACAGGATGATCTCTGCAAAGTAATCATCATCATTTTGTACTAAGAATAACTGTGCATCTAGAAATTTGTCTTCTAAATTTATTGGTTCCTCTCCATTTGTGAACCTCGATAGGTGGTCAGGTCCTGCATTCAATTTTCCTAGTTTAACTATTACCTCAAAGTCAAATTATTGAAATAGAAATAACCATTGACAGATTCTCCCCCACAACACTCGTTTGTTGACTAGGTATTTTAGGGATGAGTGATATGTAAACATCTTAAAGTGTTTTACCAATAGGTAATGTCTGTATTTTTGTAGTGCATAAACCATAGCTAGGCCTTCTCTTTCTGCCATGTTATATTTTTGTTCTGAGTCTGATAATTTTCTTCTTGCAAACGCTATCAGGTGATCCAAGTCTTCTGCTCCTAGTTGCACTAAGATAGCTCCAAGTGTTATCGTTGATGCATCTACATGTACATGGAATGTCTTCTCCCAATCTGGAAATACCAATATTGGTGCGGTGACCATATTTTCCTTCAAGGTATCCAGACCACGTTGGAACTCATCGTTCCATTGATACTTTGTATTCTTCCTTAACATTTTTTCCATTGCCGTTGTAATCTACACATAGCCTTTGATGAATTTCTTGTAATATCCAGTATGTCCTAACATTTCTCTTAGTTGGCAGATTGTTTTTGGTGATGGTAAATTAACAATGACTGCAATTTTGGTCGGATCCACTACCAAACCCTGTCTGCATACTATGTGTCCCAATAGTATCCCAAATGGTGTTCTAAATATGCATTTCTTGATATTCAGTGATATCTGACACTATCTACATCATTCTAGCATCAGTCGTAAAACTTCCACATGGTTTTTCAACAGGCTATAGACCATCCAATCATCCAGGTATAATCCAAGAAATTGGTGGATGAATTCCTTAAATGCTGCAATGACCACTCTAGGGAATATCACATGTGCATTCTTCAGTCCGAACAGCATGACTGTATACTGATAAGATCCTAATTCTGTCGCAAATGTGGTATGTTTTCTATCCTCCTGTGCTATCTTAATCTGATGATATCCTGAGAATCCATCGGTGAATGAGTAGGCTTTGTGGCCTCCTACACTCTCAAGTACTTCATCCGTGAACGGTGTGGGGAATGGGTCGTGTAGGCATGCATCGTTCAACTTCCTCAAGTTGACGCATATCCTGATCCCTCTTCCCTGTTTCTTATCCTGTACTAACATCAGAATTATCCATTATGATTCTTCGACTGGTTCAATGATGTTAGCCTCGAGCATTCTATCGATCTTGTCTTTAACTTTCTGTTTATATATGGGGTTTAGTCTATATGGTCATTGTTTAATGGGTCTCGAATCATATTTGAGTGGTATCTTCATTTCTCCTAATTCTCCAACTATTCCTTTCATCTCTGTAAAGGTTGTGGAAAAAAGGTCGTTGTATTCATGCAACAATTCTGTGATTCTTTCTAGTGTTTGTTTGTCCCAGTAATTTATAATGATGTCCATTTTGGGTTGCTCGGTAGTCCCTATGTTAACCTTGTTTATCTTGATTGATGCATAAATGACCTCTAACTCTAAGGGTGGTCCTTCCACATCTCTCTTGCCTTCGACTTCTTCAATCTGAATATCGCGCAGATCATCTTCATCCAGGGCTTCCTCCTGTACGTGGTAGCATGACAGCAGATCCTTGACTATCTGCTTATTCTATTGTTGTGCCTCTGTGATAACTTCTACTTTTTGTTCTTCGATGAATATGATGTTTCTGATCCATTTCAGGGCCGCATCTATGTTCGGGTTCTCATGCTCAAATGAGAAAGTGACTGTAAAGTTCTATTGGAGTGTCACCCATGTCTTGGTTTCTTTACGAATTTCCTGGTCTGTATACCAATTCGTTGGTATGCCCTCTAAAGTATGAATGAAGTGGTGAGACCATTCCTCTGGTGGCATCATTTTCCACTACATTTTACACGTCTCCAAGTGTTCTGTTGGTGTGCATAGTCCATCATATTTATGTTGTTTGTTACCTGTCTATTCCACGCTGAACCTTATGCATAGTAATCGCTTACATTGGTACCAATCTGTGATAGACTCTTTGTCTACACCCCGCCATCTTGCGAGTGTAGCCTTTAGTGCTAAATCTAATGCTAACAATCTCTGGTTTTCTAATGCTTCGTCTTCATATTGTGTCAAGAAAGTTTCCAAATCATTTAGCCCATGAAAACTGGGTGGTTCTCTGATTTCTGTGCCAATCCACCTTACTGCACGGTCTATTCTAGCAAACCTTCTCATGGATACTTCATGTAGTCTTTTCTTCCAGTTTTATAACCCGATGTCTGAGTCTGTTGTGCATGAAGTAATGCTCTGCCAACTAAGTACCTCGTCTGCAGTTGGGTTTATATAGTCAACATCATGCGCAAGTGTTCTGTACAACTCCCTGATATCTTCTAAATCCACACAAGTGGGTTCTATGAACCTCTCTCCTTCTGATGGGTTGAGTGGGGCTATGACCCTGTAGTCCCCCGACTCAAATGTCATTTTTCTGGTTTTTAAGTTAATTATGGCCTGGTTTTCGAATGCCCAATCCAAACCAAGTAGCATCGAATACGAGGTTGTGTCATCTACTATTTCAATGACTTCAAAGTTTTCCTTAGTGTGCACACCATCCAGATCTACCGTCACTCCTTTCATTCTGCCTATTGGTACGACTCTATGTTGATTTGCTAGCTTTAATTGAACAGTTGAGTATCCCAGTGTAGATTCTCCCATGCATTTCCATGTAGATTTTGGTAGTACATTCACTTTGGATCCTAGATCTATTATAATATCTCCCATATTGAAATCCCCAATGTTAGCATTTAGTCTAAATTCCCTACTTGTTCTTCTTCTTGTGTGTAGGTGGTTGATAGTTTTCAATTCTGGCTTCTATTCTGATTCGCTGCTACATTTTTCTAGGATACTTTGCAATATTTTGACAGATGAAGGATCACTTAGCATTTTGATGCATGATTGAAAAAATTATTTGATAGTACTTACTTGTTCCTTGGGTTGTATTATGTTGGTATGGTCCAGTGATGGCAGCATTTCATATTCCGGAGCTTCCTTGCTCTGTTGTGCAGTCGGTGTTATGTTCTCCTTCTAGAATTTTTATCAGGCTTCTATAAATCTCTCCTTCTCCTTATGCACATCGAACTGCTTCTTGGGTTTAGTGTTCTTCTTTACCCATTGGTTATGCATTGGTTCCTGTCGAACTGTGTCATTTCCTGTTTTTGTTCCTCCTCGAGTGACTATGTTGATGTTTCGTCTGTCATCCCTTCTTCGGCTGAAATCCACTAAACATTCTGGTTATTTTGATTTCTTTTTTCCTGTATCTTTAAAAGTAATGTTGGACATTCCTCTCTATCGTGGTCCGACGCATGACAATACATACAAGTCGTTGGCGTCAGTGGAAAATCCCATGCATAATGTCCTGGTTGTTGGAAATTGTAACATGTAATAGGTCTTCTACCATGTACAAAACCTCCTCTGGCTCATCCTGCTCCTCTATAAGTTGCACAGTCACTTCACGGCATGTTATATTTTGGTCCCTAATTATACTGCATCGTATTATACTGGGGATGTGATGGGTTTTACTATGGCTTCGCGTTACTGTAAGGTTGCGACGCAGTATTATACTACTGCTACGTAGTGTTGTATGGTGTTGGGGCTTGATTGAACTGTGGTGTTGCCTACCCAGTCATCATTTCTGCCTGTACCCTGTATGCGTCTGATGTTTTTTCCCGCATCAGTTCCATAGTTATGCAATATTTGTCGTCATGGCCGACTGACTTGCAAAAGGTGCAATATGAGTTCTTTGGAACTGTTTGGAATTTCTGCATCATCGTGCAGTGGTAAGGGTCGTGACCCAGTTTCTTGCATATTTCGCACCATAATCCTCCCTGTGGTAGTGGTTTTGGCATCCCTGTCGCCATATACTGTGTGAATGTTGGGCATTCATTCTTATGGTGTCCTTCCATCCTACAGGTAGTGCACCAAACGACTTCTCATTTGTCCTTGTTCTTATTCTGGTTTAGATGAAATGTTAAGTTCTTCAGA
Organism: Picea mariana; assembly: GCA_032191745.1. Taxonomy (NCBI): domain Eukaryota; kingdom Viridiplantae; phylum Streptophyta; class Pinopsida; order Pinales; family Pinaceae; genus Picea; species Picea mariana. The sequence goes on along the minus strand of JASDQU010192975.1, from coordinate 30,059 downwards.
TCCTCCTTCAGTTCTTCGATAGTCAGGTTCGTCTGTTGGTACTGATTATCTTCCAATTGCAAGGCTGCCTACAGAGCCTCTTCCTGCGTCTGAAACTTTTAATGTCGTAATGGATATTTTAAGTGTGGGAGTAGTGAGTTGATGAATAGGTGTCGATGTTACATATCGGTCATAAGGTATTTTAACTTTCCTTTTAATCACTTAAATCTTTGATAAATATCCCATACTGATTCTCCTGGTTTTTGTCTTATTTCAATCATCTCATTCATGTATTGATCCTCTGAGATCGACTTCTAGAACTCATTGATCAGTAGTTTATTAATGTCGTTCAGTGTCCTTGTCATCTCGAGAACATTGTTTGTGTCTAGACTCATGTACCAGTCTAGTGTGCGGTCCCTTAGCATGATTGCTAGTTGCACGAGTTTGATGTCTTCATCAGTGATCTGCTTTTCTTCCCCAATCTTTGCGCAATTGAACAAATGCTTCTCAGGGTCTTCTGTTGTTTCTCCTCGAAACTCTGGTAATATGATAGTAAGATCGTGTCCTGCCATTCCAAAGACTGAGCTACTCCCTCCTCCACGCAGTGTAGATACTTGACTAAGGTTGCCTGAACTAGATCCTCCAGTTGTTGCTCCTTATGTAGATGTACTTCCTACTGTTGGACTTCCTCCAAACTTTGGTTATCTAAATGGTGGTGTTTTCTATGGTGTATTGGACGCACATGGGTTTATGGGTTCCACACTGACATTAACATTGAAGGGATGGTTTTCTTCTCCTCCTGCTCTTGGACCTCTTGTTTTCCTCTCATATGCAGTGCACAGGATTTCCTCAATCTGCTCCACAGCCCAGATATCCTCTACCTCTTCGTCATCGCTGGCCAAGCCCTCCCTCTCAGCTACAACTCTCTTCTTAGTATTCACCTTATATTGGTAGGGTGATCTGCTACGCGTCATTCCTGATGACACCAAGATCCACTTGAGTTGGTCATCATTCATCAAGATCAGGTCCAAGGGTTCCTCCTCCTTCTTCTCTTTGTCCTTCCCTCCTTCCATTCCTCCTCTCTCTGTCAATGCTTCCCCCCTTCCCCCATGCGCGCAAGGAAGTATAGCTGTCTGATTCCATTGGCATTACACCTTTGTTATATAGCAGTATCTTGATAGAAGTATACAGTGATCGAATTTACCTTCCTCTAGGTCCTCATAGGAACTCTTGCTCGGCAACGTTGTATGAATTTGTTGTGTCTACCGCAAATTCTGTGATAAATCCTGCCACAATAGTGTCAAGCCAAAAGTCGACTGTGCGGGTGAATTTGTTGTTCACCTGCTGCAGATGTTGGATCTGTACTAGAGTCCAATCTAGTTGTTGAATCTAGTTCGTCGTGTGGTTATCCTTTAACCTTAAGATCCACTCCTATAGTAGATGGGGAAAATCACATAAAAAGACTTCATGTAAATCCGTAAATACATATTTATCCAGGTATTTATGCGGTGTGATCCTGGGTTTCTATTGTCTTTCTGTGTAAACTCTAGCTCTTTAGTTCTCAACCAGCCCTCGATTTCTTCTCTCGTGGGGTTCCAAGTTCTCAACATCCACTTCTAATGGTTCATTGCTCTTATGTTCTACTCCTTCGGTTCTTATTCATTCCATCTCATCCACTCATTCCTTTCTTGTTCCTCTTAACACGGCAACGAAACCATTTGTTGGTTTATCATTTCCCTTCTTGGGTTGTCTAAGTTATTGACCAAGGGTTCATGTCATTCGAGGTTCCAACAAAGCCTATAAAACTATCAACCCTTCTGGTAAACTAGAAGGCAACACAACACCGAGAAGGTACTGCACAGTCTCACCTAAGATAGCTTTAAAATGGGTGGTTGTAAGACTCAGGTGTTTACAGCCTAGGATAGAGTAGGGAATAGGGGTTTCTTGATTAAGGCCAGATACCGTGAGCTATAAGGGAAACTACTTATTCCTTGGATTCGCATACGTATATCCCACAGTTTAATTTAAGTAAAGTATAAACATATTCATAGCAATGTATTAACTCTTTCATCATGCTTAACCATTAATTGTTGAAAGAAATAAGAGACATGCATACATTCAACATATTACATGAGTATTATCGTGGTTCATCCCCTCCTGGGCTACGTCCACAAAGTTTTGGCTCATGCCTCTTGTATTATGATAGTTCTGCATTTTTTGCGCCTTACGCTTACAATTCTCCACAAAACTAGGTAAGATCTATGTGAGGAAAACTAGATCACACCAGGCTCCACGACCTGTGGTCTAATCCTCATATCTACCTTCCCTCATATCTCCTTTGCTCAACAGCTTACAAAATCGTTCATACAGCTAGAACCATTACATATCGCCTACACTCATGTGTAGTTACAGTCTTCAAAAATGGACTCAAAAACCTAACTCTTGACTCTCAACTCTCAACAACAAATACAATATCATTCATCCACACAATAATAAAAAATAACAACTACTATATGATACTTTCGTATCTATATTTATACATTTCGGCCTCTTCATCCATTTATAGAATATTATCAAAACCCTAATCCTTCTTACGTTAGGTATTTCTCCCATGTGTGTATTGTTCTTCCTCCAACTGTCACTTTCCTTTGTGCACGCTTTCTTGCATGCGCACGTGCTATTCTTTTGCCAGTTGTTACTCCAATTTTTTGCATGCTTTCTTTCCCCTTCGGCCTAGTGCCAACATCATTTGATGTTTGACTAAAAATTTTGTTGTGGCATGATTCACTAAAGGATTCATATGATTTCCATTGAGTCAAAGGTTTGGATTAAAGTTAAAGACCTTTGTTGAGTAAAAAACTTATTTTCATCTTTTTGTCATGACATTTATTTGAGAAACATATGGTATTAGGCTTAATATATGGATTTGGTTATTTTGTGTGAACTCGATGTTTTTTACATAACTATGATTATTTTTTAATATGTTTGAAGGTCAAGGAAATAATTTTTTATTTCCTTTCACTTTGTGGCATGACTTGAACATCTTCACCTTTTAGGATCTACTATGTTTATTTTATATTTTCTTTGAAAAGACTTATTGATTATTTAGAAAGGGAAATGAACTCTACTTAGCCAAGCAAAGAGAAAAATGGTCTATGCACTAGGTTCCTATGTGTTCATCATAGGAGACCTATTAGCATGAGACTAACATTCCTCTAATGAAATTATATTTTTGATGCCAAGAATAAAAGAGCATTACATGTAGCCAATGGAGGATGAGAAAATATTTATTGCACTATCGTTCTTGAAGTCAAATTTGGTACACGTGTTCCATTGGTGGTGGAAGAAATAGTGAATAGAATAGCACAACTGATGTGGTTCTTGTGATTTGTTCTTCCTCTAGTTTTGGACTAGGTAAAAAATTCTTTATCATAGAAAGATTATTATATGCCAATTTGAGGTTGCATTTCAGGTAAAAATAGGTTATATATTTAGAATTTTTCATTGTAACGTTAGAGCCACATTTCATTGTAACGTTAGAGCCACAAATTTGTCTTGGTATTACACAAGAAGGCACAAATAAAAATTCCAATTCAAAGTAGATAAATTTGTCTTGGTATTACAAAAGAAGACACAACTAATGATTCCATTTCCAATTGGACAAATTTGTCTTGGTATTATACAAGAAGACACAACTAACAATTCCAATTGGAAAAAATTGGCTTGGTATTACACAAGAAGACACAACTAACAATTCCAATTGGAAAAAATTGTCTTCGTATTACACAAGAAGACACAACCAACAATTACAATTCCACTTGGACAAATTTGTCTTCCAATTCTTCCCACAATTTTCTTGCAATAGCACAAAATTGTCAATGAAATAAACAACAAGACAAAAATAATAAAAACTTGTACGTTTTTACTATTTTTTCGTACAGATGTTGGGATTATTTAATTTTTTTAGATAGAAGAGTTTGAGGAGTGTTCTTGGCACATAAAACTTCCCAGCAAGAATGCATGCACATTCATATAATGTGTGTGCACTAAAAGCACATGCGCGTTCTAGTAACACACATGCGTTCGTGTTGGGAAGAGACGAGTGCCCAACCGAAAGGATTTCAAGTCACACGAGTGTGTGCATGCTCTTAATGCAAGAAATATAGAATTTATTTTATACCAAACATCTTTATGAATAAATATGTATAGGGGTTTGGGGAAAACTAGGACCTAAAGGCTTAGGATTGAAATTGTTTTAAAGCATAGAGAAATGGTTAGAACACCAAGATGTGGGTGCAAGGGTTGTGGGTTAGATGCAAAAGGTAAAGAGAGAATGTGGGTAGAGATGGATTGTTTCAGAATATGGTAAATAATATTGAATCAAGTAAAATATTATGCTTATATTAAAAAAATTAATTAATTAATTAATTAAAAATAAAATTAGCATACGATATTCATCATTAAACCATGTAAAATCATTATTAAACCATAGGTGAATGGTCATATCCATGAAATATCATTATTAAATAAGAGTTGTAGGAATAGTACACTTAGGGCTAGGGTGTGTAGGGGGTTAAGGGTATATTATAGGTTATTCCTAGGCTTAGATGGAGCTAGGGGGTTATAGGTCATGGTCTATGTCAAGCTCTAAGTCATGGTCTAGGTTATGGTCATGTTCATGGTCATGTTATGCGTCTAGCTCTAGGTCTATGTCATGTTCTAGATCATGGTATAGGTCTAGATCTAGGTCTATGTCATGGTCTACATCACGGTCATCATATAGGTCTAGGTCATGGTCTATGGTCTAGGTATAGTTCTAAGTCTTGACATGCCTTTCCATGTCTAGGTAGAGGTCTAGGTCTAGGTCTTGAAATGTCTAGGTCAAGGCCATTTCTTTCCTTGAAATGTACCAAACTTACTATAGTGTGTGAGAGTGAGAGGGAGAGACATGAATACATAGAAGGGGGTTAGAGAGAGAGAGTGCATGAGAGTGTGAGAGTCAAAGAGAGGAAGATAGGGAGAGGGGGTGTAGAGAGAGGAAGAAAGAGAGGGGGAGAGGGGGAGAGAGGAAGACAAAGAGAGTGTGTGAGAGTGAGGGAGAGGGATACACAGAGAGAGAGAGAAGGGGGAGAGTGGGAGGGAGGAGGGGGGTAGAGAGAGAGTGTGTGAGAGTGTGATAGGGGGATATAGTAAGACAAAGAATGTGAAAATAGATTCAAGTGTTCCAGTAATACATAATATATGCCAATATCATAAGAAAAATTATCAATAATGGACTTTTGATAATATAAAATCAAACAATGGGAAATCCCAAAGGGACATGAGAAAACCTGACAGTCGAATCAAATCAAATCACCAAAAAAGTAAGAAATTTGAAAGATAAAAATTATTTAAAAACAAAATAAGAAAAAAATTCAAAGAAGGATAAATATTCCATATAAAAAGTATCAAATCCACAAAAAGGTTATGATTATATTAAAATAAAAAAAACAGAATCAATGTACCATAATCATCATTAAACCATGTGAAGGAATTAAGGGTAGAGTATAGGTTATGCCTAGGATTAGATGGAGCTAGGGGGGTCTAGGTCATGGTCTAGGTCAAGATCTAGATCATTGTATAGGTCTATTTCATGGTCTAGGTCATGGTCATGGTATAGGTCTAGGTCATGATATAGGTCTAGATTTAGGTCTATGTCATGGTCTAGGTCATGGTCTAGGTCTAACTATAAGTCTATGTCATGGACTACGTCATGGTCATTGTATAGGTCTAGATCATGGTCGATGGTCTAAGTCTAGGTCTAGCTCTTTCCAAGCCGTCCATGTCTAGGTCAAGGTCACTTCTTGTCTTGTGATGTACCAAAATTGCTATAGTGTGTGATATTTTGGGAGGGAGAGAGAGGAATACATAGAGGGGGGGTAGAGAGAGAATGTATGAGAGTGTGAGAGTAAGAGAGACAAAGATATAGAGGGGGGGTGGAGAGAGAGGAAGAAAGAGTGTGTGAGAGGGGAAGAGAGGAAGACAAAGAGAGTGTGTGAGAGTGAGGGAGAGGGAGACA
>JASDQU010192974.1:7168-24444 GCA_032191745.1 Picea mariana | reverse complement strand
CTCAATTATATATCTTTAAAAACTAAATAAATCATAAAAGAGTTGTGGGACGTGCTTGTAAACCCGTTGGGATACTGAAAAGGTCTGCTGGCAGTGGGTAAATGCATGCATGACACCAAGACAACTTCGTCGGGGTACTAAACAGGCCCGCTGGTAGCGAAGCAATGTTGGGTATATGAAAATTTTCAAATATGGAATCTCTTGACCTTAAATTGTCCTTTACTTTGATCTAGAACTTCTTGGCAGGATACGGATATCAGAGTGGGTTAAATGGCAACCCTGTCAAGGCTATGGACGCCTGCTGGCAGCAGTGGCTCTGTCAACAGTATTGGAGATTTATCTTTAATATCATGACTCGCTTGTCTTGAGACTATTATCAGTTTTCATTTTTTAAGAACAGCTGGAATTCTTTTGATTAATGATGATGTTTAAACAATTTTCTGGTTGTTTTTGAGTTAGAATTATTCTAATTATTCTAATATGGATTAGTTCTTTTGGCAGAGATAATTGCTTCTACCAGTGTGTCGCCATTGTTGGCAGCCATTTTGCAATTTTATCATTTCCTTACAAGCTTCCTACACAAGGGTTTTGAACCCTCAATACTCGTCGCAATTCTTTAAAACAAAACGACGCTATTATCTTGCACTATTCACACATCTGCCTTTTGTTTTCATTTTTACGTCTGCAAGCGTGAAAACCTTGAGTCGCAAGTCATATCGATGGCATTAAAATCATCTTTGAATGATTTCAGATCTTTTTGTTTATGTCGTCGTGACTCTTTTTACCTCTAACTCAATAATGGTCATACAGTTGGCAAGACACCAAACCTTTATTCACTTTGCATTTTTGTTAATATGGTTTCAATTTATAAGTTTATGATGCAATGAGTTCTGGTGTTTTTGATTGAATCCTTGATACAATGGTGGTATGATATTCTATTTCCTTTGATCAAATTCCTTGGTGCAATGGTTTCATGAGAGCGCATTAACATTATGATCAAATCTTTGGTGCTATATTCAAAATGTTGTTTTGTTTTAAATCATACAAAAGCTATTTTTTGTTCAAACATTCGGATCGACTTGTCATGGTTTTCAATGGTTGTTTGTTTGGCACATCGTTTACTTTTTTTTTGACACACACCAAAAGTGATTTGAATTACCAAGGCGTCGTCGATTGTACATGTCAAAATGAATGTTTTGCATGGTATCAAGTCATTCGACCACCCTCGCATGCATAGGCATTAAACATCTACCTTGCATCTCAGGCTACCTCTGTTTGTTTTGAGGAAACTGTGGGATTTGATCCTGTGTCTACCCTATCTAACCTCTTCATTGTTTACCCTGCTGACTGTGCATTCTCTCCTATGGCCCCTTTAGTGTGCATAGAACCTAATGGCATCCAAATGTTGTTGTTATTTGAAAACGCTCATGAGATCTAGAGAGTAGTGGGTGGTTAGTTTTAATCCAAAAATTTGAGGGTTTCAACCTCACGGTCGCTCAGCAGTTTGCCCTCACATTCGATGGATGCAGGGCCAAAGTTGGGGACATCCAACTTGAACTGAATGAAGAATTCCTCAGCTCAGCCACGGGTTTGCCAGCTAAACGGGAGAGCTGGTTTAAGAATTCAAAGGTGGATGAAGTGCCATGGCCGCTCCTATTTACATCAAGGAAAATTGTCAGTTGTGACAGAGGTATGCCAGTCACTGCCCTTAAGTCTAGGTGGCATGATTTATTGGCCATTGTTAAGCAATTTGTGACTTGCGAAGGTTGATATGGTTTAGTTTTTCTTTACCATCTCCGACTGCTTATGAATTTCATAGATTTCCCTTTGAATATGCCTCACTACCTCCTACGTAGTTTGTATAAAATGGCCAAATGTTACAAGAGGGAAAAGGCCGACTCCAGCCTCTTCCATCACTGTTTGATTAAAATCGTAATTATTCATCATTTGAGGATGAGTGGTGACTGTTGGCAAGCTTTCCTGTTGAGGAATGGCTTTTCCACTCCTGAATGTGGTCAAGTGGACAATATTGTGGTCACCGAAACCCTTGTCAGGCCTACCGTGCCATCTCCTACCCTCCTATCTGTTGTCGAACCCTCGACCTACCCCAACACTGACCTACTCGAAACCATGCCTAGCCCATGTTCGAAAGACAATGCTAAGACTGTTAAGAGGCCTGTAAGGAAAAAGGAAAAGGGTAATAAAATGTCAACAGTAAAGGTAAGAAGGTTGCACGATGGGTATCTAGGTGTGCTCGTAAAAAGCCCAAACAAAACACAGACCAGAAGCCTATTGTTTTGAGTGAAGACTTAGATTCTAAGATTGAGCGATTTTTGACCGAGGAGTACCCATACTCTCACGACCTCTGTTCTGTTGAACCCTATGACTATGTATCCAAACTCCCATTGTGCCTTAAGGATGACCCTAACTTCCCTGGAATCAAGTTTGACAGTGGAACCCCTGATAATTTAAAATATGCTTCACCTGTAGTGACTCGGCCCGATCAACAACAGTGCACTCAATGAAACTCTTGGCTCGAGCGATACTACACATATGTTCCTCTGTTGTAGTCCAAAATTAAGTCCTTGGATGACCAGGTGACTGTGTTGTCTAAGGAAAATGATAGACTACAAGCCAATGATAAAAGGAAAAAGACCACGGGTTCTATCGTGTTCAAAAATGTTGAAGCAACCACTACCATTGTTAACTCGAAATTGTCCTGGCCGAATCGTATCCCTACAACCAAGGTATGTTATTTCAACATTGATTTTTGAATGATTTGGTTTGTTATGAATTAGCATAGCCGGTTGTGTTTGCTCATAATTAGTTTGATATAGTTTGGTTTTGTTTTTATTGATTCAAAAACGATTCTATTAGTTTCTAATTGGCATAAACGATTGTGTTTGCGTTGAATTAGTATCAAAGATTTGTTTGATAAATCGAATATAGTCTATTTCGATTGAATAGATTCAATACGATTTTGTTTGTTATGAATTGGCATAAAAGATTTGGTTTGTTTTAGCAAGAATGATTTGCTTATTTTGAATTAGTAATAAAGGACTTGTTTGATTCACCGCATACATTTTTGTTACCATTTGGATTAGTTTAAAATGATTTTGTTTGTAAATATGACCAGCTACAGAATCGTGAGATTCTGTAGCTAGTCATAAAATTTGGATTTTTGTTGATTTTACAATTAAAACACTATCTAAAATTGTTTATTCTTGTCTATCTACAGGTACACTTGAATTTCAATGGGAATTGGATATGTTGTGGCAGTTTAGAACATGTTTTTTGTTACATAGTTTTGGTTTAGGTTGTTAGTCTTAGGCAGAAATAGGAATCTGGGAGATTGTTCCCAGATTTTTGCAAATAGTATTGATATTTTCCATAGGGATTGTTTACAGTGTTAGAGTTGTTTCCAACATTTTCCATGTTTCTAGCAATCAGTTATTTGCACTTGTACAAATGTTAGATTGTCAATTTTTAGTGGGAGAATCCTAGGTTAGAGGGTCCAACTCACACTTCATGCTGTTACTTATTGTTTAGACTATATATACAATAGGAGAATGATATTTTGAGGTTCATATGGTTGAGAATAGAATCCCTGTTGGAATGTTTTGATAAGATAGATCCATACTCTAGTTTTATGTATGAGATCTAAGACATTTTGATTAATAGACATTAGATTCCTTTCATTATATTTCTTCTTTCTTACTCTGGTTGCTCATTATTAAATGATTCAAATGATATTTTATAGTTGTGTTGTAATGTATGTTTGATTATGATATTGTTGTAAATGTTATCCGTGTTTTAAGGTTAAGATCAAGAAGTTCTTGTGTCTGAGCTTTTTCTTCACCTATCTGCTAGACGTCCTGATGCTTATAGAATAATTATTCATCCTTCTCACTAATTCTTCCATATAATCACATTTGTCTTTAAACCACTGATTGAAGTTAGCCAAAAACTCATTTTCTTATGCATTCTCGCCTAGACTTTTTGTGTTAGGACATTGCAATACTGAGTTTTTCCCATTTGAAATTCTATCATAAATATAATTTTACAAACCTATTTGATGGGTATTGGGGTTATCCTCTACCAATCAGAGGGTGACTCTCAGTGCTAACAAAATTGTTGAAGACTGTTGTATATGTTTCCAACATTTTCCTTTAAAATAGGAGTTTGTTGTTTTTTGGTTGTACACTTGTTGCCACGCTTCCCTTAGGCATGGAATCCTATGAGGAAGTTGAGGGATGGATTGTAAAGATGGATTTTGATAAGTTTTTTATTTAAGGGGAATTGTAAGAGTGAAAATGGTTTGAATGGTTAAACAAAGAAACTCTTATCTTTAAACTTGTAATTTTTGTAGCAGAGTTTTTCCTGATGTATGGACCAGATCCAAGAAAATTTTAACGGTGGAAATCAATTTTTTTTTCATTATCATCTCTTTTTTGTCTTACTTTGATATCAATCTTCGTTGAAGGATTCATTAGGATGTTGTTTCTTTATTGCGGTAAAATATTTATTGTGATATTGCATGCAAATTCATCAGAGTAGTTTTCTCTTTGGATTTAAGATTTTCTTATTCAAATGAGTTTTCTTTCATATGTGTGTTAGAAATACCTGATGTAAATTGATATACATATTACACTTGCCTTGATAAGTCTTCCAACTATCATTTCTATCTTTTAAACCATGATCTGAAGCCATTCAAAGCCTTGTTTGTTGGTGTGTATTTCATGGAAGGATTTGTGATTGACATCTTAAACTAAGTTTTACATCCATTTTCCACATTTTTAAGAACATTGTCCTTTACATTATGATGGGTATTAGGCTTACATCTACAACAGTCTAGGTGTGATTTCTAGTTCTAACACAGGGGAAGGATAACTTCTTACGTCAGTTCATAGTGAACTATGCCAATTTAACTAAGGGTTTCATGCATCTTTTAAAGAAGGATACTTCATTTATATGGGATGAGCGAGCCCAAGAATCCTTCGATGCTCTTAATAAATCATTGGTATCGACGCCTATGTTGAAGCCTACATACTACAGTAGAGAAAATTTGATTTATATCACCGCGTTCGAAGGGATGGTTGGTATGTTTCTAGTTGAGGAAGATGATGAGATCCATGAGCAAATTGTCTACTATCTTAGTCAAAACTTATTCAATCCTAAACTTAAATACTCTCAAGTATAAAAACTACCTTTGGTCATCGTACATGCAATTCAAAGATTATGACATTATATATTACTTTGCAAAACTACCTTAGTTGCATATATTAATCCATTTCAATACGTACTTACCAGGTGTATCATAGGGGGGAAATACAATAATTGGATTCTTATTTTGCAAGAATTTGACTTCGATTTTATTTCGGCGAAGTCTAAAAAATAGCTAGTTTTTGCCGAGTTGATATCAGACTTCCCTCGACTAGAAGAGGAAATTTTTCATGATGATTCATTCACAGATGAACATATATTCCTTATCTCACCTTTGTATCCTTGGTATGGAGACATTCTAATCTATATTCAAACCTTGAAGCTATCCCAACATATTTCGAGAGATGATCGACAACGTATACATCATCAGGCTAAAAATTACCTTATCATCGGTGACACTTTGTATCATCGAGGAGTAGATAATATTTTGTGTCATTTCTTGACTCACAAAATTAGCAAAATCACTTTCTGCTGAAATGGAAAATTTGAGGCTTGAAGGAAAGAAGAATTATAGGAACACATAGAATGTTGATAATAGAGAAAATTTTAGAAGACCAAACAATGCTCCTCAGGTCCTTCAAAGAGATCAAATAAATAGGGATAGGGATGATAAAAAATCCAAAGCCCCTCTAGAAAATAACCTTGTTTCTAATGAAGAAGGAGAGGATGAAGATACTGATCCATAAATCCATTGTCTTGGTGACACTCATCCATCCCCTCATTTAACTCAATCTTCATATGAAGATATCTCATGGACAACTAATTGAATGAATTGAGTAATGGGGAAAAAGTCAATGAAAATTCAAATAAATACAACGTAAGGTCAAAAAATAAAGAGGGAAAACCTAACACTTCTTATTATCCCATCAAAATAGAAAATTATGCTAAGGATGTAGCATCTTGCAACATAGAAAAAGAGGAACAAAACCCTCAAGCAGTGGTTAAGAGCCCTGTTCCAGAAATTAAGGAGATTTTGAAATCTCTCTCTTCTTTTATCTTTGAGAATGAGATTCAAAATATTAAAATCCCAGTACCCTTTTTAGAGATGATTAAAAATGAGGATTTTAAAAAATATCTTTCCAAGATGCTACAACCTGAATTTTACTCTAATTACACAGACTCAATGAACCTTGAAGATGAAAAACCAGCAGTCATATTGGGACCTTTGGTAGAGGATAGGGATGCCTCTTATCCTCCTTTCTACACATCATTAAATATTCATAATAATGTGTTTCACAACTTCTTGATGGACTCAATTGCATCTCATAACATCTTCCCTAAACATTTCATGGATGAGCTCGGGTTGTAAATTACAAAAACTTATCATGACCTATACTCATTTGATTCTAGGAAAGTGAAGTGTCTTTGGGTAATCAAAGACTTGGTTGTTACCTTGTTCCAATTTCCCATGAAGAGTGTGGTCATGGATATTGTGGTGGTTGATGTCCCCCCTAAGTTTGGGATGCTCTTGTCTAGATATTGGATCAAAAGACTAGGGGAACTTTGCATATGGACCTTTCATATGCAACCATTCTTGTATTTTGGGGAGAGCACAAAAGGCTTTATAGGGAAGCACAACTAGATTGCATCATCAATGATGAAGCTAATCCTACCAATCACCCTATTTTTTCAGTTGAAACTGATTTAGGATCCAGTATTTTACAGCTCACTGATGCTCCTCAATCACCTATTGAAATAAAAAAACCCCTATTTGGAAGATGTTTTTTTATGGAGCTTCTTATATAGAAGGTGTTGGTGCTGGAGTCGTCTTTATTTCCCCAACTCAAGAGATCATATCTTTGTCTTATAATCTTGAATTTGAAACTATAAACAATGTAGTAGAGTATGAGGCTCTTGTTTTGGGTTTGAGGGATGCTAAAGACATGAAGATTGAAGAGTTAGTAGTATTTGGAGATGTTGAATTAATTTTACATCAAGTTAAAAATATGTATCAAGATAAACACCCCAGGTTAAGGACTTAAATGAATTTTGGGATCTTGTTGATAATTTCTTCTCATATTTTAATATCTTTTTTGTTCCAAGAGAAGAATATACTATGGCAGATTCTTTGGTTGTTTTTGCAAGAAATTTTAAAGTTCCTTTTCCCCCCAAGCTCAAATATGATGTGGAAGTGAAGTATAGATCCTCTATACCTAACAATGTCAAGCATTGGAAGGTATTTGAGGATGATCTTGAGATCAAAATATTTCTGGAAACTGTGGAAGAGTTTTATTCTCTTCATATTGATCAAGATCATGATGATACCAAAATCCCTCATGTTGATATTTTCCTGAATAAAATTGTTGACCATCATATTGTTCAATTGTCTAGTAACCATATTCCAAAAGGACTAGTTCCTTTGGAAAGATTGTTTGACAGAAATGATGTTGTTGTGAAGGTTAAAGGTTCAACTGAAAATGTTGATGTGACTGAATTTAATTTAGGTACAGAGGAAAATCCAAAGTATGTAAAATTGTCTAGAAGTTTGTCAAAGGAGCAAAGGGCTAAGTATGTTAAACTTTTGAAGGAGTTTTCTATTGTATTTTCCTGGAAATATGAAGATCTACAAACATATTACACAAACATCATTGAACATAAGATCCCTTTGAAAGAGGAGACCAAGCCATTTAGGCAGAAACTCAGACAGATAAATCCCATGTTGTTCCCTATTATGGAAAAATAAGTAAAGAAGTTGCTTGATGTCAAGATCATCATACCTTTAAGGCACTCTGAGTGGGTGGATAATTTGGTCCCTGTGAGGGAAAAGAATGGGGAAATCAGACTGTGTGTTGATTTCAGGAATTTGAACAGAATCTCCAAGAAAGATAATTACCCCTTACCAAAGACAGGGAATATTTTGCAGAGAGTGACTGGCTCATCAAGGATGTCTATGATTGATGGATTCTCAGGCTACAATCAGATCTCTGTCCTACCTAAAGATAGAGAGAAGACAACCTTGAATACTCCTTGGGGCACATTCATGTATGCTAAAATTTCCTTTGGATTAATAAATGTAGGAGCAACCTTTCAGCAAGCAATGGATATTTCCTTTATTGGGGAGAAGGACAAATTTTTGGTCATCTATCTAGATGACATTACAATGTTCTCAAAATCTGATAAGGAACATTATCATCATTTGAAAAAGGTCTTCCGGAACTGCATAATGTTTGGTCTCTCTCTAAATCATAAGAAGTCTTTGTATTCTATGAAGGAAGGAAATTTATTGGGACACATTGTATCATCATAAGGGGTAAGAATTGATCCAAGCAGAGTAGAAGCCATCCAGAATTGATCTCTTCCTAGATCCAAGAAAGAAGTTCAGTCTTTCTTGGGTAAAATTAATTGTCTGAGAAGATTCATCTCTAAGTTTGATGAATTGGTTAAGTACATCACATCTATGCTTAGGAAATTAAATGAGGTGAAATGGACTACTAAATCTCAGGATTCTTTCGACCAAATAAAAAAATCCTTGATTGAAGCACCTGTGCTCATCAACCTTGATTATTCCAAGGAATTTATGATTTTCTCTTTTCCCTTATATGACACATTGGTTGATAACCCACTTCAGAAAAATACAGAGGGGTTAGAGAATCCTATTTCCTTTTTAGTAGGGCATTGAGGGATGTAGATATGAGGTATGATATCATGGAAAATAAGGGTTATGCTTTGGTTAAAGCCCTCAAATATTTCAGTGTATACATTCTACATTCCAATATTATTGCCCATGTTCCATCATCCTCTGTGAAAGAAATACTTATCCAGCCTGACATAGATGGGAAGAGGAGCAAATGGATTG
The DNA here is from genome assembly GCA_032191745.1 of Picea mariana. Classification (NCBI taxonomy): domain Eukaryota; kingdom Viridiplantae; phylum Streptophyta; class Pinopsida; order Pinales; family Pinaceae; genus Picea; species Picea mariana. The sequence goes on along the minus strand of JASDQU010192974.1, from coordinate 15,425 downwards.
CCAAAATTATGGAATTTGACCTTGAAATGAATCCCACTAAGTTGGTGAAAGGCCAAGGTTTAGCTAGGTTTCTGGCTTAATCAAATTGCAAAGCACTGGGGGTTAATTTCATGAAGCTAAAATCAGAAAATCAACAAGTTGATTTTAGCGACAAAAGCTCTCATATCAGACCTAACTTGGCAGAATCCACTTGGTATAAAGACATCATTTATTTTCTGCAAAAGTTGCAACCTCCTGATGGTTTGGAGAAGAACAAGGTAAGATATTTGAAGCTAGAGGCAATCATATATTGTCTCATTGATCATATATTGTATTGGAAAGATCCTCTAGGGGTTCTTTTGATATGTTTATATCCACAGGAGGCCCAAAAGGCCATGACTGATTTTCATGACAGCTTGTGTGGGGGTCATCTCTCTTGGAGAGCCATAACTTATAAGATCCTCAGAGCTGGGTATTTTTGGCCTAGCCATTTTACTGATGTCTGTGCAAAGATTAGAGCTTGTGACAAATGTCGAAAGTTTTGTGGAAAGCAACAACTCAAATACTTTCCTTTGAAGCCTGTGGTGGTTTCTGGCTCTTTTCAGCAGTGGGGACTTGACTTCATTAGGGAAATTCACCCAGCATGAAGTGGTCAACACCGATGGATCTTGATTGCAAATGACTATTTCACCAATTGGATAGAAGCCATTCCTACAAGGAGTGCCTCCTACAAGGTAATCATTAGTTTTCTTGAGGATATCATGTCAAGATTTGGTTGTCAAAGCATGATTGTTACTGACAATGTTGCCTCTTTCAAAGATGAACCATTGATCAAGTTTTGTGATAAGTATGGGATTTCATTAGTCCATTCTACTCCTTATTACCCCCAAGGAAATTGTTTAGCAGAGTCTTCTAACAAGCACCTTGTAAAGATCATCAAGAAGTTGTTGGAAGACAACAAGAAAGCACGAGAATCAAAGCTGAAATTTGCCTTATGGGATGATAGAGTTACAAGAAAGACGTCACTTAGTATTTCCCCTTTTCATCTTGTATATGGGACTAAAGTTGTATTTCCTACTCAGCTTTCTTTGCTTGTAGAAAATTTCCTTCAGGATCACCAAGGAGAACCTGATGATATCATGAAAAGGATACAACAACTGGTAGAAGTACATCAGACAAGGGAGCAAATCCTTGACAAATCATATGACCATCAACAACAGATTAAGAAATCCTTTGACAAGAAGGTAAGCAAAGAATATTTGCAGCTGGGATATCTAGTGCTCAAGTGGGATTAACCCAAGCAATAGAAAGGCAAACATGGTAAATTTGAAGCCTTGCGGATTGGTCCTTTCAATATTTCTGAGGTGTTTTCAAATAATACTTATAAATGGAAGAACTTGGAGGATTCTGAATTTTTTGGTGGCCCTGTCAATGGGAACTTTCTGAAGAAGTATTTTTCTTGAGCCATAAGTGGTTGTCCCATCCATTATAAATATTACTTTTTGTTCGAATAAATGACCCCATAGCCCTAGGATAAGACACTGAAGATGCTTGTTATTGGTAGCTCATTGGGAGCATTCCATCCACTATGTAGCCAATTTATGACATGAAGTTGTCATGGGTCAAATTTCTCCTTAGGTTTTTAAATTTTTATCCATTAGTCTTTTAAGTTTTCTCTTGATTTTCTCCTTACGATTTTCTTAGGTTATCTCAAAATAAAGGAATTATTGGAGATTGGATCATACATTTGACCCATACCCTTGGTTCATCACATGATTAGACAACTATCACTATCATCCCCATGACACCACTAGTATAACATGTCACTACCTCCATTATGCGCTTGAACCGCTCCACTCTATCCCTTTACCCATTAGGGAGTCAAAACAAATTCCTTCTAGTACGCTACCAACTCATCAGGAGTTTTTGTAGAGAATCTTGATAGACCCTTCCTCTTTATCATTATTTCATTTAAGAAGTTGGTGTCATGTCAATCTCATTGTTTTCAGCATCCATGTTTTAAAAGGGAATAATTGAGATTGGTCATTCATGTTTCTAACTGTTTTATCAACAATTGAATTCTGCTTCTTGCTCGGAGCTGTAGAAACTCCTAGTCTAGATAGGTGCTACAGATTATGCTACAGACTGGTTGACAGAGGTGAATTGAAAATTAGGATGGTTGCAGGTGGCTTCATGCTTTCTGAAGTTCATCTACAATCATGCCACGACGTCTAGGTACTCCTTGAGTCATCTGAGATCTATTGAAGGTCATCTAAGGATCTACTAAATTTTCGTAGCACTTGGTGCTACGAATTGTGGTCTCCTTTACCTACTGACCCCTTTAACTCTATTATAACTAAATTCTTAGCTATCTGCAGTATTGTCAGCCTCTTCCACTGCAATTGAATAAAACTTATATCATAGATGTCATGCCTATCCATTGCTTGGCCCTTGATGTCTACGCTACATAAACTGATACGAATTGCACTACAGATCCCCTGTTCTAGTGCTGAAAACTGTGAATCAACTTAGTATCATCATCTCTGCTCACATAGCCTGCATTAGCTATTTTCCTTTACAGTGTTATTTGATATTTCCCATTCAAAGTCTGTTAACATTGAAAATTTTAGGAGCCTTGCTATTAAAATAATGATGATCATGCATGGTGGTTTGATGTTAGATTAAAAACCTTGGCAGTACTGCCTCCTTGAATATCTTTTCTCTGAAGGGTTTTTCTTCCTCTTCTTAAGCTATCAAATTTCTCTTTCACTAGCTCAGAATTCAAATTGAAGGAAAACCATGAATCCTTAAAGAAGCCAGTTTTAAAAAAGACTATCAGTCAAACACTAAAGACCTATGTCCGTGTTTGGCCTCCCATGCCTCTTAGATCATTGTGGTGTTTTTTCTCATGTTTATAGAAAATGGATACACCTCAACAGAAGAAGTCTCACAAGGGTGGGAGCATAGTCAGGACTAAGCCTTCTGATATGAACTTTTTTGATGTTGAGCCTTTGATCAGAGAGGTCTTCCAAATGGTTTTTTGCCTAAAGTTCTGTCAGAATATGTAGAGGGGATGCTCTGAGGTAGCCAGGGAGTTTTCCTTAAACTTTGATGGCACTAAAACCAAGGTGGGAACCCTTGAACTGGAGGTATTTGAGGCCACCATTGCAGCAACCACTGAGATACCCAATGCTAGTGAAAGGTGGTTCAAATCTATGACCCTTAATGCAGACTTTTCTAAAGAGTTCCTCAAACCAGAACATGAGGGGGATAACCTATATAAGGGAGTACCTAGGAACCACTTAGTTGAGGCATTTGAAAAGATGTTGAAAGTCATCCATAGATATTTTACCTATGAGGGAAGATTCAATATGCTCTACGAGTATCACATTAGGCTATTGTTTCACTGCACAGGTAAGGACTTAATGAACATCCCTTTATATATGTTTAGGAGTATGGGAAAAATGGTTGATAGGATCCAAGCCAAGTCCAAGGCTATGTACACTAGTTTTTTCCACTCAGGGATGATTAGGATGCTTGTTATGGAGGAACTGAAGAAAAGAAACATAACTTGGGAGAAATTCATTGTTTCTGCAAATATGCAGCTAAATGTATCCCATACTCCTCAATCCAAGATACATAATCCTTTGCCAAGTGATAGTGCTTCCCACACAGAAACAAGGAAAAAGAGAAAGGGAAAACATATTGCCAAAGTTAAAGAGGTTCCTAAAGAAGTTGAAGAAGAAGAAGAAGGGGGAGCCCATCACTCTCCACAAAGGGAACTTTCACCTCAGCCTACACTTGAAATAGAAGAAGTTCCCTCGGGTAAAACCACAGCCAAAAAGAGGAGAAAGTTACACTTTCTCTCACCTACTACAAAAGTTGAGACAAGTGCTAGGAGTCCCTTCATGAGGTCATTAGCCCATAAGGAAACTATTGAACAAGAATTCATAACCAAATATTTTGTCAAGAAGAAATATAATGGTAAAGCTGAATATGTTGAGAAGCTTGTTGAAATCATAGACATCACCACTCCCCCTGATAACCCCACCTTCAAGAGGTTGATCAGAAAACTTAGAGATGTAATAAAGGAAATTGTCCACTTGAAGGGAGAAGGATTGGTGGAGAGGAGAAAGATGAAGGAGATGATGGACATGTATAAGGAAACTCTTGAGATAGCTAAGTTCACAAAAAGGAGATTTATGCCCCTTCATAGGCATCTTAGAAATTTGTACAGGAAGAACAAAGAATTACAATCTCAGAACAAAAAGCTTAAAGAGGAGTTGCAACCCTTCAAGGATGATTTAGCCTAGAGAAATCTTAATGTTCTAGCTCAAGCTCCAACAAGGAGAAGTCCCAGATTAAGGAGATGAAGTGGAAAGGATGGAAGACCCCATTTTTTATAAGGAACATATTTTCATCTTGAATGTTTTGGGAAGTGTCATAATTATACCTACTGGAGGCATCTACAGGATTATACAACTTCTGCTAAAAGTTTTGGGTTTTTTGAGCTCGAATTGCATTACATAGAAAGCTACAAAAAATTTCGTAGCACCTGGCACTACAAAATCATCCACATAGACAGAGTTGCAGGTTCGCTACGGAAAGTGCTAGGAAATCATTTTCACATACAGAGTTGCACAGTCGCTGTGAAATCCACTACGAAATCACCTAGTCAAACACAAATTTGTAGTTCGCTACAGAATATTTTACACAGGCGGGCATGGATGATTTTAGGGGATAAATTTCGCTCATGGGATAATTTTCCATGGTTTTTCCCAAAAAAAGATTCGTTATTTTTAAAATGATTCGCCCAAATTCTATAGGATAAAATTATTTTACCTTAAAAATCGCCAAAATTTTATTAAAACTATATAAAATCCTTAGAAATTTGAATATTTTTACAAAAATATCACCAAACATTTATAGTTGGCATATGAAGGATTAGTAAGATTCGCGAAGGTTTGTACATTTCAAATTAAATTTCCATCCTTAAAATCATCCATGCAGGCGGGTGCTACGAAATCTGCTACAGAATGCACTACAAAATCTTCTACGAACTAGCTAATAGAGTCAACATTTATGAATTCACTTCCCTTTCTATTTTTGATGGATTTTGAGGGAATCAACAGTCACTAGGTGGCAGATGGATCTTAGCATAAAGGATTGGAGGACAATTGGAGCCAGTGGACACATGGCACTGATGGAGATGCGCCCAAGGAACAACTAATTATTCTAAGTTTACAGTGTTTGAGTTGCTTCCAATATTTTCCATGTTTCTAGAAATCTGTTATCTCCACTTGTATAGATGTTAGATTGTCAAGTTTTAGTGGGAGAATCCTAGGTTAGAGGGTCCATCTCACACTTCATGTTGTTACTTATTGTTTAGACTATATATACAGTAGGAGAATGATATTTTGAGGTTCAGATGGTTGAGCATAGAATCCTTGTTGGAATGTTTTGATAAGACAGATCCATACTCTGGCTTTATATATGAGATCCGAGACATTTTGATTAATAGACGTCAGATTCATTTCATTATCTTTCTTCCTTCTTACTCTGGTTTTTCATTATTGAATGATTCAAATTATATTTTATAGTTGTGTTGTAATGTATGTTTGATTATGATACTGTTGTAAATGTATCCATGTTTTAAGTTTTAGATCAAGAAGTTCTTTTGTTTGAGCTTTTTCTTCACCTATCTGCTAGAAGTTTGGATTCTTATAGAAGACTTATTCATCCTTCTCACTAATTCTTCCATCTACTCACATTTATCTTTAAACCACTGATTGAAGTTAGCCAAAAACTCATTTTCTTATGCATTCTGGCCTAGAATTTTTGTGTTAGAACATTTCTATACAGAGTTTTTCCCATTTGACATTATATCATAAATCTAATTTTACAAACCTATTTGATGGTTATTGGGTTTATCCTCTAGAAATCAGAGGGTGACTCTCAGTACTAACAAAATTGTTGAAGACTGTTGTATATGTTTCCAACATTTTCCTTTAAACTAGGAGTTTGTTGTTTTTGGTTGTACACTTGTTGCCACGCTTCCCTTAGGCATGGAATCCTATGAGGAAGTTGAGGGATGGATTGTAAAGATGGATTTTGATAAGTTTTTTTATTTAAGGGAATTATAAGAGTGAAAATGGCTTGAATGGTTAAACAGAGAAACTCTTATCTTTAGTCTTGTCATTTTTGTAGCAGATTTTTTCTTGATGTATGGACGAGATCCAAGAAAATTTTAATGGTGGAAATCAATATTTTTCTCATTATCATCTCTTTTATGTCTTACTTTGATATCAATCTCCATTGAAAGATTCATTAGGACGTTGTTTCTTTATTGCAGTAAAATATTTATTGTGATATTGCATGCAAATTCATCAGAGTAGTTTTCTCTTTGGATTTAAGATTTTCTTATTCAAATGAGTTCTCTTTCATATGTGTGTTAGAAATACCTGATGTAAATTGATATACATATTACACTTTCCTTGATAAGTCTTCCAGCTATCATTTATATCTTATAAACCTTGATTTGAAGCCATTCAAAGCCTTGTTTGTTGGTGTGTATTTCATGGAAGGATTTGTGATTTACATCTTAAAATGAGTTTTACATCCATTTTCCACATTTTTAAGAACATTGTCCTTTACATTATGATGGGTATTAGGCTTACATCTACAACAATCTAGGTGTGATTTCTAGTTCTAACACAAGGGAAGGATAACTTATTACATCGGTTCATAGTGAACTATGCCAATTTAACTAAGGGTTTCATGCATCTTTTAAAGAAGGATAATTCATTTATATGGGATGAGAGAGCTGAAGAATGCTTCGATGCTCTTAATAAATCCTTGGTATCGACACCTATGTTGAAGCCTACATACTACAATAGAGAATATTTGATTTATATCACCACGTTCGAAGGGATGGTTGGTATGTTTCTGGTTGAGGAAGACGATTAGATCCATGAGCACATTGTCTACTATCTTAGTCAAAACTTATTCAGTGCTAAACTTAAATACTCTCACCTATAAAAACTATCTTTGGTCGTGTACATGCAATTCAACGATTATGACATTATATATTACTTTGAAAAACTACCTTAGTTGCATATATTAATCCATTTCAATACGTACTTACTAGGCATATCATAGGGGGGAAATACAATAAGTGGATTGTTATTTTACAAAAATTTGACCTCGATTTTATTTCGTCGAAGTCTAAAAAATAGTTAGTTTTTGCCGAGTTGATATCAGACTTCCCTCGAATAGATGAGGAAATTTTTCATGATTATTCGTTCATAGATGAACATATATTCCTTATCTCGCCTTTATATCCTTGGTATGGAGACATTCTGATCTATATTCAAACCTTGAAGCTATCCCAGCATCTGTCGAGAGATGATCGACAACGTATACATCATCAGGCTAAAAATTACCTTATCGGGTGACATTTTGTATCATCGAGGAGTAGATAATATTTTGTGTCATTTCTTGACTCACAAAATTAGTAAAATCACTTTCTGCTGAAATGGAAAATTTGAGGCTTGAAGGAAAGAAGAATTATAGGAACACATAGAATGTTGATAATAGAGGAAATTTCAGAATACCAAACAATGCTCCTCATGTCCTTCAAAGAGATCAAAGAAATAGGGATAGGGATGATAAAATATTCAAATCCCCTCTCCAAAATAACCTTGTTTCTGATGAAGAAGGAGAGGATAAATATATTTATCCATAAATCCATTGTCTTGGTGACACTTCTCCATCCCCTCATTTAACTCAATCTTCATATGAAGATCTCTCATGGACAACCAATTGAATGAATTGAGTAATGGGCAAAAAGTCAATGAAAATTAAAATAAATACAACCTAAGGTCAAAAAAGAAAGAGGGGAAACCTAGCACTTCTGATTATCCCACCAAAATAGAAAATTATGCTAAGGCTGTAGCATCTAGCAGCAAAGAAAAAGAGGAACAAAACCCTCAAGCAGTGGTTAAGAGCCCTGTCCCGAAAATTAAGGAGATTTTGAAATCTCCCTCTTCTTTTATTTTTGAGAATGATATTCAAAATATTAAAATCCCTGTACCCTTTTTACAGATGATTAAAAAAGAGGAATTTAGAAAATATCTTTCCAAGATGCTAGAACCCAAATTTTACTCTAATTACACAGACTCAATGAACCTTGAAGATGAAAAACCAGCAGTAATATTGGGAGCTTTGGTAAAGGATAGGGATGCCTCTTCTCCTCATTTCTACACAACATTAAATATTC
>JASDQU010192971.1:3819-23769 GCA_032191745.1 Picea mariana | reverse complement strand
TGTTACTTCCTTTTTGGTAAAAGACATAATAGTTGAAGGATTCAGTTTATGAACGATAGCCTTGTCTTCTTTATGAATTGGATTATCATATATGAATTTGTTGTATTGTAGGCTTCCCTCTTACATAAATTCATAATCTTAAAACTGTTATGATTTCTTTTATGTCTTGTTTGTCTTGTAACTCACTTCAGGAAGCATTATAGCTGATCCCTTGCGAGAAGCTTGAGGGCTAAATGGTGTGAACTTCTTCCTCCAACCTGCTTACGAAGTCATCTTACACAGGACAAACTTGGAGCGTATCCAGGTTAATTAGATAGATGTTTGTCGTTTAATTAATTAGTAGTTTAGCTAGATTTAGATTAGATTATTTAATTGCAGTTAGTTTCCTTTCTGTTTTATAAAATATAAAAAGACAAAAATAGATCCTTGGCTGTCTTAGGGCAGAAAACATATGATTTTTGTAGGTTTTAATTAAATCTGTAATCTGTTCATATTGTATATTTGTGAATAAAGAATGATTGCAGCTGACAATTAAGTAGTTGATTTGAGTTATTATGATCGTAGTTAGTATTTAGTAGTTAGAATAGTTAGCGTAGTTTATAATTAGTTTAGTATAGTTTAGTTAAGTGTGTTTTATTAGTTTCTAGTTTCCTATAATTTAGTTTAATTTCTTTTATTTTGTTAGTTAGTTTATTGTAGTTTGTTTTATTAGTTTCTAGTTTCCTTAGTTTAGATCATTTAGCTTAAATTAATTTCTCTTCGGTTTCCTTGCGAGACCTTAGAGCGGCCAACGGAGCCGTTAAACTCGTCAGGGTGGTCCATACCAAACGTCTTGGGTTATTTAGACAACCCCGGACCGGTTCCACTCTCCCAATTGAAGGACGGTCATTTTCGCCCGTCAACACTACTCAATTCACCTCTTAGTATTATGTTTGTGTTTCTAAGCTTGTTATTTTTAGTTTCAACATGCTTCAACTTTTAAAGATTATCATCTTCTTGTTCACTCTCTACATTGTCTTTGTATCCCCAAAAGGAATCAAGGTTGGTTTCTTCATCTGAATCTTCTTCAGAAATGATTTCGTCTTCTTTAGAATTCTTGTGATCATCATCCTGGGTTTCTTGGGTTATCAAGAAGACTTATCCTCCATCATTATCTTCTTCATAACTCTCATCTGAGGATATGTCATCATCCTTGGAGTAGAATCTCTTTTTATTGTTGAGAATTCTCTTTTTATAGTAGCAGTTTTCAACAATATTTCCTATTCTACCACAGTTAAAGAATTTGAGAGGAGACTTACCTTTGTATCTTTTGCTTCCCTTCTTGAACCTTCTTACAAAAAATGTTATTTCTTCATCAAGGTCATTATCCTTATATTTTGTCTTATTTATGGCTTTAAAGACTACTTCATTATTTGGCTGGTCACTTTCTGTACCTTTTCTCATTTAATATGCTATAAGAGACCCATGTAATTCATCCATTGTCATTTTGGTCAACTCCCTAGTTTCTTCAATGGCGAAGACCTTAGCATCATACTTCAAGATAAGTGATCTCAACACTTTTTGTACAACCAAGGATTCATCGAGCTCTTCACCTAATCCTCTGATAACATTGACAACTTCATCAACTCTAAGAAAATAGGTTACAATATCTTCCTTTTCATTCATCTTCAAATTTTCAAATTCTACTCTGTGTCGTTGAAGCTTGACCTACTTAACTTTTGGATCACCTTCGTAGCTACTCTTGAGTTTGTCCCATACCTCTTTAGCAGTGTTGCAACCCATCACTTTGCTAGAAATGGTTGGTGCCAATGCTCCTAGAATAACCTCTATGGATTTTGAATTACAACTCATAAGCTTCTTCTCAATTTGTATAGATTGGAGCATTATTTGGGATTACATAGCCATTTACAACTAAGTACCAAATGTCTACTCCCAAATCTTTTAGGTAAGTTTTCACTTTATCACTATGCATAATTTCTTCCATCAAATCTTTGAATCCCATTTGAAATGTTCTCATGGTCATCCATCTCTGCTCAGGATTTTCATTCCAATGGTTAAACTGTTCTGAAGGCAACCTACTCTAATACCAATTGTTGATACTGAGAGGGGGGTGAATCAGTATCAACAATTTAAAAAAAAAAATCTACTTATACTTAAACCATTCAATTATATTCAATGAGCAATGAACAATAGTATAAGAGTTACACCAATACACCACAATACACCATGCACAATATATGAGAAATAATCAATANCAAGAGAGGGTTGACCTTTCCATTCTTGCCCCTTCCTTCCACCCAAGAATATATGAGAGATAGTAAAACTTTACATTAAATCATCACCATCAACCAACCATCACATAGAACCTGATAATGCTTCTTGAGACTTCTTCAACTTCTTCAATTCTTCAATTCTTAGAATACTCTGATCCTGTAGATAATATTACTCAATCCCTCTCTTAATATTGGAGGATTGTATATTCCTCTTGGAGGTTTATCCCTCTCTTGATATTGGAGGATTGTATATTCCTCTTGGAGGTTTATCCCTCCCTTTATATTTGGAAGTTGTAGATACCTTTGGAAGTCATTACGTCACTTGAACAATAACTATTGATTATTTCTCATATATTGTGAATGGTGTATTGTGGTGTATTGGTGTAACTGTTATACTATTGTTCATTGCTCATTAGATATAATTGAATGGTTTAAGTATAAGTTGAAAAAGTTTTTAAATTGTTGATACTGATTCACCCCCCTCTTAGTATCAACAATTGGTATAGGAGCAGGTTACCTCTAGCACAGTTTAACCACTGGAAGAAAAATCTTGAGCAGAGATGGGTGACCATGAGCAGTACAGAATGCCCCGCGCTCAATATTTAACATCATATTCTGAAACTCGTACACAATAAACAATATCCCATACTATTTCCAATGAAATTGGTCTCACTTCATTTGGATTATCTATGAAGAAGTTGTGACTGTTTTACCCAGAACACTTATTTATGACTAGCTTTAGGACTAGTAAAAAACCCTATCTTCCACAGAGTGTATCTCCAACATTATAGAGAATAAAGAGCTGAAAATTTTACCACAGGTACCTAGATATGTCTTCTCAATACCATATCAATTTCACAATACGAATCATTCTAGAAAAAAAATTATATCAAAAATGGTAAGATGACCTGTAAATAACATACCTTAGAACACATCACCAAAAGACTTCATCCTCCCTTGAAATACAACCTTCTTTACTTCAGATTTCCTCTAAAATTCGACTTGCGTGTGTAAAATGAATGTATAATGATATATATTTATACCCTCTATGTCAATTCCTTTTAACATTAGGGCCGACCTGACACTTTCTTATTTTGTAATTCTTTTCTTTAATTATCTTCTAGGCTGACCTGTACTTCCTTCAATTCACTTTGTCATCTTCAAAAATTCATTCCTCCTCAACCATGAGGTTCCACGTGATGTGCCACCTACCACTGGAAACAACATGATGTATATTGTCCATCCATGGGTGTTGTGTCTGCATGTGCATTTTCCTTCATGTCCAAATACCTTCATCAATCGTGCGATCGAAAACCAATGACTAGTGTTGACATCAATGACAACAACCAATCTTCCAACATATTTTTTATAAGTGAGGGCTTTGCATGCTATCTCTTGGATTCGGTAAGGAATTTATGCAATCTTGAATGTTTCTTATTGAATTCAAGGTTATTTATTTAAACTCTAGGAGGAGTATAAGGACATACACCCTCCATCAAGGAAAGTTCTTTTATTGTTATTAAAAAGGATTAAGGATTTCTACAAGGAGTAAGAGGGTTTACACCCTTGTAGAAAAACCTTTCTAGGGTTTATTTTATCTAAGAAGTAAGAGGATTTACACCCCTATAAGATCATAAAACCCTAGGTTAATTTTTTTGTGACCAACTAAGAGACTCCATAACCCAATAGATAAGGCACTAATTTCATTGGAGATTGAATATTGTTGCATTGGTAAACATGAAATTTGAGAAATTGAATGGTTCAAGTTTGGATTTAAATTTTACATGTTATTGGATATATTTTCCTCTAAGGATGTCTTGATTTGCTAAGTGATTGTGTTTTTGTAATAAACATTAAGATACATCCATTAGGGCTACATCAAACTCACTCTTTAACACTCACTTTACTCACTTTTCTACCACTGAAATTTACTTGTAAGTTGTGATAATTGATCTATTGTTTAAGAGCTATTGTTTGGGTGGCTTACTTGTTGATTTTAGTGGTTAGAACTTGATTCCATAGAAAAAAAATTCTACATCCACAGGACTGTTACAAAACTATGTTAATAAAATTCTTTAAAAAACCCTCTTCTTCCATCAAAGTCTTGGTTTAAACATTGGAAGATTATATACTAATTGCAAGATTTACTTTCCAATATCATATAATTGATTTTGATGATTTAATTTGTAATTTTTATAACTTATTCATTACTGATATATATTTCCTTACTACTGCAATTTTGGGACGACAAGTTTTCTTGTTGATTTCTCACTTGTCTTGGGGATTATATCATCATATTTGTTTTTTATTTTGTTTTTCTAACACTATTTTGCAGGTACACAACCTTGGAAACCATTTACTAACTCCTAAGACTCAGTATCAGTATCAAGTAGGGTGAATCAGTATCAAGTACAATTTAAAACTTTTTTCAACTTATACTTAAACCATTCAACTATATCCAATGAGCAATGAACAATAGTATAAGAGTTACACCAATACACCACAATACACCATGCACAATATATGAGAAATAATCAATAGTTATTGTTCAAGGGAAGTAATGACTTCCAAAGGTAGCTACAACTTCCAAATGTAAAGGGAGAGATAAACCTCCAAGAGGAAGATACAATCCTCCAATATCAAGATAGAGTTGAACTCTCCATCATTTCCCCTTCCTTCCACCCAAGAATATATGAGAGATAATAAAACTTTACATTAAATCATCACCATCAACCAATCATCACATATAACATGATAATGCTTCCTAAGACTTCTTCAATTTCTACAATTCTTCAATTCTTAGAGTACTCTGATCCTGTATATAATATTACTCAATGTATTCTTTGAAACACCTCCAAGTTTCACTCCTTGAATCCTCCCCAAAAATAAGTTATAGAAAGAATGGTAGACTTTATTCAATTCTAGTCTATTTAGGAGACTGAACTTGTACAGAATGTCCCGCGCTCAATATTTAACATATGATTCTGAAACTCGCACAAAAGAAAGTAAAGTTTGTACTCTTTCTAATGAAATTTGTCCCACGTCATTTGGATTCTCGATGAAGAAGTTATGATTGTTTTACCCAGAACACCTATTTATTGACTAGCTTCAGGACTGGTCACAAACCTGTTGGCAGCCAATTCACATTTTTATACTGTCCTTACAAGCTGCCTACACCAGTGTTTTGCGAACCTTGATTTTCATCACAATATTCGGAATAAAATAACACCATTATGTTCATGCTATTCACACACTTACCTTTGTTCTTGTTTTCACGACTGCAAGCGTGAAAATTTTGGTTTCGAAGTCATATTAACAAATAAAGAATTGTTATGATCACTCTTGTCTCTATGCTCATTGCRTTTCCAATTCACTTATCRTTATACAAWTGGCAAGACTCCAAGATTCTTTAKTCATTTGGCATTTMTGTTGTTAATATGATTTCCATTTTTATGAGATTGTGATGAATTGTTAAGGGTTGTGATTCAATCATTGATGCATTGCTGGTTTGATTTCTACAGTCTTTGATCGATTTCTTTTACACATTGTTTTCATGAAAATACATTGGTGTTGTGGTTAGACCCTTGCTATAAATCATGTCATACAACACATATTTGATTTGATCAAACCCTTGGTGTTGATTTCGAATCATTACTTTGGTTTTAAAACTTTTCTTACGCAAATGTTTGGTCGAATTACCATATGTTTCATTAATTGTTTTAATTGCATGGTTTTTAATATATGCAACAATAATATTTGAATAGTTATATGCACTGGTGGTTGTACTATGGGAAATGATTGTTTTGCATGGGCTGAGCTAACTCCACCACCCTCGCACACTTTGGCATTAATGCCTGCCTCTTTACCGAGTTACCTCTGTTGATTTTTGGGGAAATCTCTGAGTTTTGGGTCCTGTGTATACCTTGTCCAAACCTTCACCATTCACCCTGCTCACTATGTATTCTCTCCTGTCTCCTATAGGGATAATTTAAACCCCATGGTGTTCAAAGTCATTTTTGGTTTCATTATTTCCAGAGAAGACTGTTTAAGACTACCCCCATAATTGCCCCCAGAGACACGTTTTTGTGTGAGTGATTCTGGGCAAACGATTTTGAATTAGATCAAACCGTTGAAAACCCAGAACCAAAATTAGCCCCTTTAACTCCATTGCTGGAAGTTTCCTCAGAAATTGAGTTGCTACAGAGATCTAGCTCATGTTTTATAGGTCAATTTTTTATATCCTCTCTGTGGCTGTAAGGTGTGTTTTGGTTCTGTATGCATTTGCCAGAATGCTTATCACTTCTCCAGAACTATGCTTCAGAACCCCTTCCGCCCGTCTAGCCTTGTGCCTCAACCTCCTGTTGAAACCCTTGATCAATCCAAAGATTTATCAAGCAGTCTCTGTTCTCTTTAAGATGTTGAGGCAGCAACAACTTTTGTCAATTCGAAATTATCATGATCGAAGCATTGTCTTACTGCCCAGGTATGGTTTTTCCACATCAATTTTGGATGATTTGGTTTCGACTAGCACAATCAATTAGTTTTTTCTGCTTGAGTAGATTAAAAAAAAAATTATGTTTACTTCCAGTTACCAGAAGTGATTTCGTTTTTTCTATTTGAATTAGCATGAGAGATTTCGTTTGCTTTCCTAAAACCAATTATAGATATGATTTGGTCAATGTGATTTGATTATTCTCAGATTAGAATAAAACGATTGATTTGTTTTTTATTCTGTTTGGATTTTCTTTCAATAGCTCTGTCCATTTCTATTACTTTTACCAAAATGATCTCGTTATGAATCATGTACAGAAGATTTGATTGTTAAACTCAGAACATAGTTATGTTTGGATTCATATGATTCTGTTGTTGTTGGATTATGTCGGCTCTAATATAGTTGCAATTATTTTTTATGTCCTGATTTTGAGACGATTTTGTACGCTGGGATTAGCATAGTCTTTCATATATGCAATCCATCAATATTAAAGATTGGTTTGACCAAAACAATGTAATCTATTTGATTCGTAAAATGATTCTGTTAAGATCAGATTGACATAGTTTGTCTCTATTTGAATTCGTATTAAATACTTGGCTAAAATCGGTCATAGTTTGTTTTGAAATTGGTTCAAGAGATAATTTCGTTGGATCCCCAACTGTCAATCGATTCTATATGTCCTGAATTGGTAATGAAATTTGTTTGACAAATCTCACATTTCCTTTTACCTTTTGATCAATTCAACCACGATTTCATTGGTTTCAATTTGCTTACAAGTTTGATTCGTTGTGGTATGAATGATTAGATTTGTTTCAAATTAGTAATTAAGGATCTGGTTTGATATATTTCTATTAGTTTTGGATTGATTTAACACAGTTCTATTTTCAAATCAGACCAGCTACAAAATCGTTTGATTCTATTAGCTAGTCTTAAAAATTAGATTTTTTTTCAATTTTATCAATAAAATGTCCTCTTAACTTGTCTATTTTTGTCCTCTTTCAGGTGCATACGAATTTCAATGACCAAGGGATATGCTGGGCAGTTTAGGAGATACTTTTGTGATATAGTTTGGTTATAGATTGTTAGCTTTAGGCAGGGATAGAGATTTGGGATCTTATCCCTAGATTTTTGTAAACTGTTTTGATAATTCCCACAGGGATGTTTTACCTTGTGGGAATACTTTAAATACTTCTTATTTTTTGTAAACAATAATCATTCTCACGGTGGGAGAACCAGACTATGGATTTATAATACAGACTGAGATGAAGGTTGATGTCTTGTAACAGCTTTCGCTTTCAATATATCAAACTTTTGTTTCAAGTTTTATTCATATCATTTTGAAGTCAGTTATAGACTACTTTAGCTATCGTAATCTATTGCAGGTTGATGTGACTTGATTAATGTGTAATCCATATCTGATTTCTCTTATTTAAGAAATACAGCAATTATTTTGTTTCAGTTAATGAATCACAGATTTCTCTTCTTCGTTAATTGAATCATTTTTGTACAAATCCTTGCACACAGATTTATCCAGATGTGATGATTTGTAAATTATAAGATTGTTGTAACTTTTATGTCTTGTTGGTTCTGTTATCGATATTCAAAAGAGCACTGTTGCTTACTGTTTACTAGAGGCTTGCAGAGGATCGATGCGGGTTTCCTCCCATTCAACAGCTAAATTGGATTCATTACATAGGACAAATTGGAAAGCGTTATCACAAGTTAGCTTATTAGTGTTATGTAAGTAGTTTAGAGAGATATATGCATAGTTTAGATTTGTAGTTAGAGTTATTATTTTAGTTGCTTAGATAGTTAGTTTTTATTCTATTTCTTTCTCATAAAACTATAAAAAACAAAAAACAGTGTCTCTGTCTCAGGACAGTTTGCATTTGATTTTTGCATGTTTTCTTGTAAACCTGTAATTTATAAATATTGTATATTTGTGATTAAGATTTGATTCAGTTGATAGTTGAATGTTGAATTTCATAGAATTATTATAGTTCAGGTAGTAAATTGTATATATTAGTAGTTTAGATTTGTTTATTAGTTTATTTTATTTATTTAGATTAGTTCATTTAGAGTATTTTTCTTTTGTTTTCTTAGGACTTAGATCGGCTAACGGAGCCGCTAAACCCGTCAAGGTGGGTTATTCCAAACGACTTGTGTTATTTAGACAACCCTGGACCGGATCCACTCTTCCAATTGATGGATGGTCAATTTCATCCGTCAACAAATGGTGCTAGAAGGAGAGTTGACTGACAAGCCAGCCTTGTAGGAGCCTTTATTTTTAAATGTATTCAATTTCCCCCATGGCTCCCCAAATCACTGTGTTGGAACATGCTTTCAACTTCTCATTACCCAATGTTCCCAACGAGATAGTCTTTCGCTTGTCCAAACTCACCTTTGATGGTGCAGGCAATATATCTGCTAAAGACCACCTTAACAAGTTTTGGTGCAAATGCATCAAACATGACATCTCAGATTTAGGAGTTTTATGCAGACTGCTCGCTTTTAATTTTAGAGGTCAGATCAAACATTGGTTTGAATCCTTTCCAGCATGTCACATTTTTTATTGGTTTCAATTTTTATATGAGTTTCTAGATGCTTTTGAAATTTATGATTTTGATCAATTATGTGAAGAATTTCATACTTCGCTAATTAACAACGATTCATCTTCAGAAGAATTTTTGACAAGAGTCTATCATATCCTCTGTAAATTTAATCTCGATGACATTTCATTGGCATTAAATCTCTTCTATTATGCTTCCATCCCTTCCATTCAGTCATGTTCAAGCACGAATGAAGAACTAATTGCAAATTCTATCACCCAACTGCAAGAACAATCTTCTTCACAAGAGGAGAAAAATTCTTCCAATAATGTTGAACAAGCCAGGAAAGTAGAATCTATTGATCAGGTTCTTATTGATAACCAAATTGGTTTTTCCTTTGATTCATTGTATTTTCAGTCTAAGACTAGTATGGAAGATGATTCGTTTCTGGCTCGAGGTGAATACCCTCATTCTTGTAACTCATGCTCTAATCAACATTTGAAATCAGTCATTGAAGAACACTTAAGTGACGAAAATCATCTTAAATGTTCTAGTACTCCTATGAAACTGATTAGAGAAGAAGTTACGCAACTAGAAGAAGAAACTTTAAACCTTCAACCTCCATATGCACTTTGTTCACAGGAAATACTAGATGCTTGTCACATAAATTTTGAATTATCTGTCACACAAAAGGCAAATCCAGATGATCATATTATGTTGAAAAAATCGTCACCAAAATAGAGTAAGAGTTTTAAAGAAAGTGAAGAGAATTGTCTTGAGAATACCATTGTTGATTATCATAGTTTAAGAGATTCTTTTTATCTGCTTATTTCTTATTCCTTTTATTCTTTATATCATGATCTATTCCTAGATTCTGGTGGACTTGAAATGTTACCTACAACATCCTACTCTTTTCCACCACAATCATATCCTTTCGATATGCTAAATTTTGGTGAAATCAATTCCAAACGTAACATTGATAAACTTGGATTTGATGCTTGTTCACTTTCATCACTCACATGGGAAGAGGACATGTTGTGAGATGATTTTACACAGTTTATTGTTGAAAAAGACAATGCACTATATTTTATGGAGATCAAACATTCTAAGTTGCATATTCGTTCTTTTCTTAGCTCGAATCTTAATGTTTATGCTTCACATTTTGAAATGATCAATCTCAACGAAGGAAACATTCAACCCAATGATCTAATTGATTGCACAAATTCTCCTATGATAAGTTTCCCATTGATATATTTGTTTCATCAAAGTCATGGTTTGCATCCTCATTTTTGTGACAGGATCTTAGGATGGCGTGAATATTCTTATATAAAAAAATTTCATAATGAAGATAAAGTTGCGCTTGCTTTATTTCTACCTAAGAATCTTGGAAGTAGGCATGACATATTTCTTCTAGATCCTCCATGTGAAGAAATTAATGAACACTTAGAGGATGGGGCATTTCAGCCTTAGCTGATGGTTATTCCATTTCCTCATAGTCTTGACAAATTTTTCAACACTACTTACACTCGCCTATGCCATTATGACCCTTATCACGACAAGACTGCGCAATGGCTGGAGGATTCGTACAACAAGAATATCTGAGGAAATGGTAAGATCATGCTTACTTTGTTTTTAGATGTTGATTATGAAGGTAAGCGTGATATGTTTCTATCATTTGTTGATATATTACCATTTTTTTTAATAATGCTTGATCTTGTTTTCATTGCAGGATTAGAGTTACTCCAATGGCTACATTGGAAACATGACTTCACATAGTATCCTGATGTGTTTAATAGTTAGGGTAGGTTTAGGAATAGGTTTTCTTTCAGTTTGATTTCTCACTATTTCTCTTTGTAATAATGCAGTCATGAACGCAAGTGGGCACACCACGAGAACCATAATATGGCTGTTGTCAGGGAAGTCCCCTTGATCCTTTTCTTTTTACTCTTAGTTGAACGTTTATTTTCAAAAACGCAGTGTCGTCATGAAAATCCTAAATGGAAGGTGAAGAGATAAATAAATCTGAATCAACCCTAACCCTAGGTACCACGAGTAAGACTGCTTTCTCATCAATAGGATTTTCCATTTATTCCTTTCAGTTTCCCAAGGGATTTGTTGCATGAGGTTTTCAGATGCACCTTCTGTACATATTTTTTTTTGTTTTTTTTTTGTTTTTTTTTGTGGATTTCTTTGCTTTCAAATCTTTCTTCGCTGGCGTGTTTTGATTTCTCCCTTATGCTTATCATTTTTGCTTTTGGAAATACACATACCTAAATTTTTTGAACTATTCAGACAAGGAAAATAGAAAATTCTTTCACTGGAATGACTGCTGAAAAATTGTCTAAACATCAATATACTTATGAAATTTACATCTGTGTTGGCAAAGACTGTTGTTTGAAAGAAGTTAACTGATTTCAATCTATGAGTAAATCCTGTCACGATCATCTATTATCTTCTTACGATGTCCCTATTCCTTAAGGGAATAAATCAGAAGATGTCTCCCTGCCTTAGAAAGTTGGTTCTGTAAATAAACCATCTCTGGGTATTAATAAAGGATAGTTTTAAAAAAAAAAAACTGCTGAGGTCTGAAAAAATATGTTTAAAATATCATAATTTTTAGCGTCACAATCATATATCTTTAAAAAATTAAAACATAAAAGAGTTGTGGGAAGTGCTTGTAAATCCGCCAGGATGCTGAACATGTCTGCTGGCAGAGGGTAAATGCATGCATGACTCCAAGACAACTTCGTTGGGGTACTGAACAGGCCCGTTGGCAGCGAAGCAATGTCAGGTATATGAAAATTTGCAAAAATGAGATAACTTGACCTTAAAATGTCCTTTATTCTGATCCGGAACTTCTTGGCAGGATACGAATGTCAGAGTGGGTTAAATGGCAACCCTATCAAGGCTATGGACGCCTGCGGGCAGCAGTGGCTCTGTCAACAGTATTGGAGATTTTATCTTTAATATCGTGCCTTGCTTGTCTTAAGACTGTTATCAGTTTTCATCCTTTAAACACTGCTAGAATATTCGATTAATGATGATGTTTTAACGATTTTCTGGTTGTTATTTTTGAGTTAGAATTTTTTTCATTATCATAATCTGAATTTGTTCTTTTGGCAGAGATAACTATTTCTACCAGTGTGTCTCCATTGTTGGCAGCCAATTCACATTTTTATACTATCCTTACAAGATGCCTACACTAGTGTTTTGTGAACCTTGATTTTCATCACAATCTTCGGAATAAAATAACACCATTATGTTCGCTCTATTTGCACACTTACCTTTGTTCTTGTTTTCACAACTGCAAGTGTGAAAATTTTGGTTTCGAAGTCATATTAACAAATAAAGAATTGTTATGATCACTCTTGTCTCTATGATCATTGCGTTTCCAATTCACTTATCGTTATACAATTGGCAAGACTCCAAGATTCTTTATTCATTTGGCATTTATGTTGTTAATATGATTTCCATTTTTATGAGATTGTGATGAATTTTTAAGGGTTGTGATTCAATCATCGATGCATTGTTGGTTTGATTTCTATAGTCTTTGATCGATATATTTTATACATTGTTTTCATGAAAATACATTGGTTTTGTGGTTAGACCCTTGCTATAAATCATGTTATACAACACATATTTGATTTGATCAAACCCTTGGTGTTGATTTCGAATCATTACTTTGGTTTTAAAACTGTAACACCCTGTTTCCCCCAACTTGTAAATATAACTAGACTGGCCAAGAACTATGGCAAACTCATACATGTGAATATGTGATGTAAATGGACCTTGAGGAAGAGGTCAATGAATGTGAATAACATTATGAATATATTGCAGGACTGCTGATGAGGGGATGTGCAGAAAAAGAGACCATGATGGCGGTGGAAGGCACCTGAAAAGGTGGTGTTAACTTCCATCGAGAATGAAATACCGTATTTGGACTTCACTGGCCCGAAGAACCAAAAGTGGCTCACTGGCCCTGAAATTCAATGCCTCGCAGGCTGGTAGGTGGATGGCTTGATGAGGGATGGGATGGTGAACCGCCCATCTGTAGAGCCATCAAGCCTGATCAGCGTGAGGGTAATCGTGCCACACGCAACCTTGCGAGAGGATAAGGCATATGGAAGAGACGATTTAAAGGGTAGACGCGAGGGGAACTCTGGCAGTTTTTATGTAGAGTGAGTGATAGTTGAGAGGAAGGATTGCAACCTTCACTTCTGGTCACTGGTAGACATAGATACACAGTCTCAGAGCATCGTGGTCTCAGCTCGGGGGTGGCTAGTGGTAAATCCGTTGGGTGTCGCTGAGCCTACGGTTGTGTGGAAACGAGCACCTCTCTCAGCAGTTGCCCATACTTCGGGTGTCATTTCTGATAAGTGTTTTATATATATTGCCTCTTGAAATTTATAGACTGATATATGTATATACATGCTCATAGGACTGTGAAATTGTGAATGATTTCAGTTTTAGAATGTCTTTGCAGTGTTTGATAAGAATGAATAGATATATGCTTATAACAGAGGAAAACCATGCATGACTTATGTTGATAAAGGGGTTTGATTATGCATGAGTTGAACCGAGTCAGACTTCCAGTCCATCCTCAGGAGTTGGTTTCCCTTTGTCTGTTTCCAAGAATGCCCTAGATTTGATCTCTTCACAGAGGTTTCCTTCTTAGAAAGGTTCACCAAGAACTCAGAAAATAACAGGATTTGAACGCGCAAGTCTTAATAACCCTGTACGAAGAGGAATAGCCCTCTTAAGATTTCGAGGTAGAAACATAGGGATAAGTAACAAATCGACGAATGAAATCCTGTCAGAAGAACCATGGTCATTCATGACCCTCAGATTGGCATAAGTAGTAGGAGTGTTATACCCATTACTCCATTTCCCCCTATCTCCGCGAATAGCGAGGAAATCGGGTTCGTAGGTTCCCCAATATCAAAGAGAACATTTGAACCAATGATGTTTCCACATCCACGAAGTAGTGGAAGAATGCACAAGGTGAGACGATCTGAGCCGTTGGAACTCATTCAGAAATCCCGTCGGCCGTTGGATCGGGATAAGATGCTCGGAGTTTAGTCTCCGGGGTGTGTGTAGGGAGGACGGATCTGTACCGTTAGATCTTGGTCCAATTACCCGTCAGTCGTCGGATCAGACCGGAATTGTCCAAGGGTTGCCATCGAGAGTCAGGATATCATTCTTGCCATGGACAGGAGATCGGGGAAATCCAAAGGGAAAACCCCAATAAAATCTAAGCCGTCTATTTTAAGAGACAGGTGTCAAAAAAATCCGTAGAGAGTCGGGATATCCGACATCGGGAAATCGAAGTTCCCGAGGTCATGAGAATTAGGATGCTATAAGTCTCAAAATAGTGAGACCATATCTGAACCGTCCATCAGGGTGAGATACGTGGCGGAGATATGAAGAGAGTCGGCAAATCAAGATTTCTGAGGTCGAAAGAACCAGGACATAGAAAGTCTCGAAATCCTGGAGGAATCGAGACCGTCCATTTGAGGATACACGTGGCAAAGATCGGAGCCATCGAGAAAGTCCTGACAAGGAAGCCGTCTATCGGTGTTTGGGTCATCGGGAAATCGAGGATCCCGGTGACAAGAGGTTTGTGCACTTTGAAATCGTGAAACGCGATACCCCGATTAGAGGGGGACAACTGTCAGCATATCCGAAGAAGTGGAAGCCCCTTGAGTGGGAGCCAGCTGTCGGCACAGCGGATAAGGAGGGTTAAGCCTCGTGAATAGGGGTAAAAGGATCAGATTCATCCATCTGAGGAGGAAAGGTGGCAGAGATCCAGGGATCTCGTGAGCTCGGAGATTCGCGAGGTAGGAGTCCAAAGTTTGGATGCTCCAAGTCGCGAATGGCGAAGCCACGAGAGGATCAGAGTCGTCCATCCGAGGAGGATAGGTGGCAGAGATCTAGGGATCTCATGAACTCGGAGGTTCACAGGGTAAGGGTCCAGGCATTTGGTGCTCCAAGTCACGAGACGCGAGGAGCGAGAAAGAAGGGTAGCCGTTGGATCTAGGTCACAGGAGAACCGTCGGATCTACATGTAGAATTGTGTATCGGGGTTTTGTAGGTTGAAGCCCTTGATATTGGCAACAGAAGCTGTGAAGTTGCGAGGTGCGATATCCTGACGAGATCAGAACCACCCATTATTTGGGACACATGCCAGGAGATCCTGAGGCGCATCGGGAATCGGAGAATCACGAGTCTTGGGGACGTTCGCACATAGACATTGAAAACACCGAAACCCCGATAGGAGCCTAGGACTGTGGCCATATGAAGGTAGGTCACATAGATCAGCAGCATTGCCGGTAGGGCTAAGGTGAAAAGGAGCTCATCAATAATCGGGGATTCTGTCCCTTGAGGAAAAACGAAAAATTTTACTACGTTATAGTGGGTATGTGACAAAAACTATGCTAAAACTTTGCTTGCACAAATATTTGGTCGAATTACCATATGTTTCATTAATTGTTTGAATTGCATGGTTTTTAATATATGCAACAGTAATATTTGAATAGTTATATGCGTCGGTGGTTGTACTATGGGAAATGACTGTTTTTCATGGGTTGAGCTAACTCCACCACCCTCGCACACTTTGTCATTAATACCTGCCTCCTTACCGGGTTACCTCTGTTGATTTTTGGGGAAATCTCTGAGTTTTGGGTGCTGTGTATACCTTGTCCAAACCTTCACCATTCACCTTGCTCACTGTGTGTTCTCTCCTGGCTCCTGCAGGGAGAATTTAAACCCCATGGTGTTCAGAGTCAGTTTTGGTTTCATTATTGCCAGAGAAGACTATTTAAGACTGCCCGCGTAATTGCCCCCAGAGACACGTTTTTGCGTGAGTGATTTTGGGCAAACGGTTTTGAATTAGATCAAACCGTTGAAAACCAAGAACCGAAATTAGCCCCTTTACCTTCAATGCGAGCAGTTTCCTCATAAATCGAGTTGCTACAGATATCTAGCTCGTGTTTTACAGGTCAATTTTTCAGATCCTCTCTGTGGTTGTAAGGTGCGTTTTGGGTCTGTATGCATTTGCCAGAATGCTTATTACTTCTCCAGACCTGTGCTTCAGAACCCCTTTCTCCCGTCTATCCTTGTGCCTCAACCTCTTGTTGAAACCCTTGATCAATCCAAAGATTTATCAATAAGTCTCTGTTCTCTTTAAGATGTTGAGGCAACAACAACTTTTGTCAATTCGAAATTACCCAGGTATGGTTTTTCCACATCAATTTTGGATGATTTGGTTTCGACTAGCAAAATAAATTAGTTCTGTCTGCTTAAGTAGATTAAAAAAATAATTTTGTTTACTTCCAGTTACCAGAAGTGATTTCATTTTTCCATTTGAATTTGCATGAGAGATTTCGTTTTCTTTCCTAAAACCAATTATAGCTATGATTTGGTCAATGCGATTTGATTATTCTCATATTAGAATAAAACGATTGATTTGTTTTCGATTCTGTTTGGATTTTATTTCAATAGCTCTGTCCATTTCTATTACTTTTACCAAAATGATCTCGTTATGAATCATGTACAGAAGATTCGATTGTTAAACTCAAAACACATTTATGGTTGGATTCATATGATTATGTTGTTGTTGGATTATGTCGGCTCTAATATAGTTGAAATTATTTCTTATGTCCTAATTTCGAGACGATTTTGTATGCTGGGATTAGCATGGTCTTTCATATATGCAATCCATCAATATTAAAGATTGGTTTGACCAAAACAATGTAATCTATTTGATTCGTAAAACAATTATGTTAACATCAGATTGACATAGTTTGTCTCTATTTGAATTCGTATGAAAGACTTGGCTAGAATCGGTCATAGTTTGTTTTGAAATTTTTTCAAGAGATAATTTCGTTGGATCCCCAACTGTCAATCGATTCTATATGTCCCGAATTGGTAATGAAAGTTGTTTGACAAATCTCACATATCCTGTTACCTTTTGATCAATTCAACCACGATTTCATTGGTATCAGATTGCTTACAAGTTTGATTCGTTGTGGTATGAATGATTTGATTTGTTTGGAATTAGTAATTAAGGATCTGGTTTGATATATTTCTATTAGTTCTGGATTGATTTAACACAGTTCTATTTTCAAATCAGACCAGCTACAGAATCGTTTGATTCTGTTAGCTAGTCTTAAAAATTAGATTTTTTTTCAATTTTATCAATAAAATGTCCTCTTAACTTGTCTATTTTTGTCCTCTTTCAAGTGCATACGAATTTCAATGACCAAGGGATATGCTGGGCAGTTTAGGAGATACTTTTGTGATATAGTTTGGTTATAGATTGTCATCTTTAGGCAGGGATAGAGATTTGGGATCTTATCCCCAAATTTTTGTAAATTGTTTTGATAATTCCCTCAGGGATGTTTTACCCTGTGGGAAGTCCTTAAATACTTCTTAGTTTTTGTAAACAATAATCATCCTCACGGTGGGAGAATCAGACTATGGATTTATAATACAGACTGAGATGAAAGTTGATGTCTTGTAACAGCTTTCGCTTTCAATATATCAGACTTTTGTTTCAAGTTTTATTCATATCATTTTGCAGTCGGTTATAGACTACTTTAGCTATCGTAATCTATTGCAGGTTGATGTGACTTGATTAATGTGTAATCCATATCTGATTTCTCTTATTTAAGAAATACAACAATTATTTTGTTTCAGTTAATGAATCACGGATTTCTCTTCTCTGTTAATTGAATCATTTTTGTACAAATCCTTGCACACAAATTTATCTAGATGTGATGATTTGTAAATTATAAGATTGTTGTAACTTTTATGTCTTGTTTGTTCTGTTATCGATATTCAAAAGAACACTGCTGCTTACTGTTTACTAGAGGCTTGCAGAGGATCGATGCAGGTTTCCTCCCATTCAACAGCTAAACTGGATTCATTACATAGGACAAACTGGAAAGCGTTATCACAAGTTAGCTTATTAGTGTTATGTAAGTAGTTTAGAGAGATATATGCATAGTTTAGATTTGTAGTTAGAGTTATTATTTTAGTTGCTTAGATAGTTAGTTTTTATTCTATTTCTTAGTCATAAAACTATAAAAATCAAAAAATAGTGTCTCCATCTCAAGACAGTTTGCAATTGATTTTTGCAGGTTTTCTTCCTAACTTGTAATTTATAAATATTGTACATTTTTTATTAAGATTTGATTCAGTTGATAGTTGAATGTTGAATTTCATAGAATTATTATAGTTTAGGTAGTAACGTGTACATATTAGTAGTTTAGATTTGTTTATTAGTTTGTTTTATTTATTTAGATTAGTTCATTTAGAGTAGTTTTCTTTTGTTTTCTTAGGACTTAGATCGACTAACGGAGCCGCTAAACCCGTCAGGGTGGGTTATCCCAAACGTCTTGGGTTATTTAGACAACCCTGGACCGGATCCACTCTTCCAGTTGATGGACGGTCAATTTCGCCCGTCAACAAATGGCACTAGAAGGAGGGCCGACTCACAAGCCAGCCTTGTAGGAGCCTTTATTTTTAAATGTATTCAATTTCCCCCATGGCTCCCCAAATCACTGTGTTGGAACATGCTTTCAACTTCTCATTACCCAATGTTCCCAACGAGACAGTCTTTCACTTTTCCAAACTCACCTTTGATGGTGAAGGAAATATATCTACTAAAGACCACCATAACAAGTTTTGGTGCAAATGCATCAAACATGACATCTCAGATTTAGGATTTTTATTCAGACTGTTCGCTTTTACTTTTAGAGGTCGGATCAAACATTGGTTTGAATCCTTTCCAGCATGTCACATTTTTTATTGTTTTCAATTTGTAGATGAGTTTCTAGATGCTTTTGAAATTTATAATTTTGATCAATTATGTGAAGAATTTCATACTTCGCTAATCAACGACGATTCATCTTCAGAAGACTTTTTGACAAGAGTCTATCATATCCTTTGTAAATTTAATCTCGATGACATTTCATTGGCATTAAATCTATTCTATGATGCTTCCATCCCTTCCATTCAGTCATTGTCAAGCATGAACGAAGAACTAATTGCAAATCCTATCACCCAACTGCAAGAACAATCTTCTTCGCAAGAAGAGAAAAATTCTTCCGATAATGTTGAACAAGCCAGGAAGGTAGAATCTATTGATCAGGTTCTTATTGACAATCAAATTGGTTTTTTCTTTGATTCATTGTATTTCCAGTCTAAGACTAGTATGGAAGATGATTTTTTTCTGGCTCGAGGTGAATACCCTCATTCTTGTAACTCATGCTCTAATCAACATTTGAAATCAATCATTGAAGAACACTTAAGTGACGAAAATCATCTTGAATGTTCTAGCACTCCTATGAAACTGATTAGAGAAGAAGTTACGCAACTAGAAGAAGAAACTTTAAACCTTCATCCTCCAAATGCACTTTGTTCACAGGAAATACTAGATGCTTGTCACATAAATTTTGAATTAGCTGTCACACAAAAGGCAAATCCAGATGATCATATTATGTTGAGGAATTCGTCACCAAAACAGAGTAAGAGTTTTAAAGAAAGTGAAGAGAATTGTCTTGAGAATACCATTGTTGATTATCATAGTTCAAGAGATTCTTTTTATCTGATTATTTCTAATTCCTTTTATTCT
>JASDQU010192969.1:0-14451 GCA_032191745.1 Picea mariana | reverse complement strand
TACAACTAGGGTTTGATAAGCTCTTCATTGATTTGTAAGTGTATTTCTCATGCAAAACTTCTTAATTGAATGGTTGTAGGTTAAATCTCTTACTTTTATGGTTACATTGTTATTATTTTGCTTAATCATTGAAACCCTAGGTAGCAAGCACACAAGTAGGTCCTTACTTCATGTCCCCATGATAGAAAACTTGTTTAGCCATTTGATTAAGGAGAATATAGCCTAGCCGTTGCTACACTAGTTCCCCTTTTTTCTGAGTTAGTTTTGAAACGTAAATTGAAGAAGAAAGACATCCTAGGCCTAATTGAGTTTACATCTAGGGTTTTGACCTTTAGGGTTTGAAAAGCCTGGTCTTTACAACACTTTTCATCCCTGGATTTATGTTTTGAAGCTGGCTGTTTTTGCCAAGGTTTTTTTAGGAAAGAGGGAGGAGCATGAGGCCTTGCTTAAGCAACACCGGAATGAGCCTCCTCCCCTTAGGGTTTTGACTTTGTAGCCCTGCCATTGCAGCACTAGAAAGCCTAACTCTCTTGTCCTTGAATTTAGATTCTCCCAAGACCTAGCACTTACTTCTTGACTCCATTATACCCTAAGGCACTAGTCTAAATAACCAACGTTGAGCTTTTTTGTGTCAAAACAACACTCTCAAATCTCTTAAATCTGAAACCCTACTAACCCTAACGTCTCACTAACCCTAATTTGCTGATGACGTTATGCCTATTTTAAGCTCTTTGCTAGTATAAAAGTTGCAGCTAGGTCATCTAATGATAGACTTTGATGTGTAGATAAATTTCATTGGCCTTTTTTGCAAAACGTCCACCTCATTGTCTAGCAAACTAACCTAGAATAGGGCTGATGTCACCCTCTAACAAGCATAGTGACGCAGCAACCTTTGTATGTGAGCATGCTAATGATATTTAATGCGTTGTGATAATTCAAGAATTGATTTTATACATTGAATGCTATATCATTTCCAGTATTATTGAGAAGTAATATTACAAGCCTTAGTCATTTTTTGCAATCATTGACTTCGTCAATAATTATATCCATTTATGCTCATTAAATGTTGATAGTCATTAATGTATGAAGTACTAACCACTGTTGCACATTTTAGTTTTATTGTTGCCTTGTCTCGCAAACAGGTGCCTATCTTGTGGTTTATCTTCTCTTTGACTATCTTCTTGGCAGTAATCTGTGAAGGGAAAACCTACTTTAACCTCTTGAGCCTTAATCCTTTGACCTTTTTCCTTTCAACACCCCAGATTGCCTAGGGATGTCTCCCTTGGGCTTAACCACCCTAAATAGAAAGAGCCCCCCATCGAGTTGACAGTGGGTGGGGAAGCTCCTGTTACGCCAGTTTGGTCCCTACCTTCCAGCCACTTGACCTAGACTACAAGCTGAGCGATAACAGTCCCAGGCCTAGGTTATCTACACCTAGGGCCATCCTGCTTCTAGGGTTTGGTGATAGGGCCTTGTCTTTGCAACACTCTTCCTCAACACATTCTCGTGTCTTGATTCATCTTTTATGCTAGCCGTTTTGCCAAGTTAAACCTAAGGAAGGAGGAAAGAGCACGAGGCCTTGCTTAAGCAACACCGTAGTGAGCCTCTTTCCCCTAGGGTTTTGTTTCTGGGGCCCTGCCATTGCAACACTTCAGAACCCTTCCCTCTAGTCTTTAGCCTTTTCCCTTCAACTTTTCCATTCTCCCTTAATTTGACTCCATTTGCCCTTAGGCATTGATCTTAGGTCTCCAACGTTGAAGTGATAAGTGGTCAAGCAAACCCTCAAAGTCTTATAAATTGAAACCCTAACTAACTACTAACCTTAATAAGGCTGATGTCATCCTTGGTTATTCTATCTTGATGCAACATTTTCTCTTTATAGGCAATTAGATGGTGTTTTGAAGCATTTATTGAGTAAGGGATTGATTGGATACACTGTTTGCTACATCATCTCGATATTTATTGATGAATTGATATTGTTCCATTGCTATATTAATAAACATTGATCTAGTCAATATCTATTGTCATAATTGCTAATATATTGATATCAGATAGTTGTATGAAGTACTAACCCATTGAATCATAGCCTACATGTATTTTTTTGCTGTTGCTTTGTTCCGGGCAGGTGTTCTCATTTGGGCCTACACTTCATTATTGGCTGTTTAGTCGGGACTATCTGTTTTGGTGGTGACCTGTGAAGGGGGAACTTTACTTTGACCTTTAAACCTTTGCCTCTTCAAAACTCCAGGTTACCGGGGACGTCTCTCCTGGGCCTAACCTCCCTAAAGAGAAAGAACCTCCCCATCATGGTGACATTAGGTGGGATAAGTTCATGTTCTGTCAGTTTGGCCTTCTACTTCATAGCCACTTGACCTAGCTACAAACTGTGCGATAACAGGCTCAACAGGGCCGACCTCTCTAAGTCACTATATAATTTATTATTATTATTATAATTAATATTAATTATCTTTTACATTTATTATTAAGCTGGGGCCGACCTGTACCTTTCACCTAACAGTTAGGGTTACGGGTAGGTCTGACTCTTGAACAGTACATAGCAAAGGATCTGATACACCCACTAGTGCTCATCCACTAGGGACACATCCATAGGGATGTCATAGCTCTGATTCACTGCATTACATAGAAGAACTAGGTCTTCACACGTTCACCTGTGCTCATCCACATGCACGTCCACTCTACAAATCTGCTTTCCCACTGCGAGGGACAGGAGAATCATCTAGAGTCTTCTCATCAACTATGCTGCTCAAAGGAGGATAATACATCATCTTCTTTTCTGTTCTCATGACGATGCACCCAACACTTTGGGATTTCAGACGTTCACCTTGTGCTCAACCACAGGCACACCCTAATTCAACAGATCGGTTTTCCACTGGACAATCATGTGGAGTTCTTCTCAACTCTCTGAATGGAGGAGGTCATCTCTACGTTCCCAGCTCTGTCTCAGGCAGGAACCACGTACCCTTCTTAGGGGCTTTCTCTCAGGTTTGTAAGCTGAGAGAAAGACTTCACATAGCTACAATGATCCACACCTCACAAGTTTGTAAGCTGGATAATGTCTCACATAGCTGCAATCATCAACACTCCCTCTCAGCTAGGGAGACATTCTTTATCATGCCAAGTCCCACACGGATGTATTTTGAATTTTGTCTTGGCTGGAGTTATCGACACTCCCTCTCAACTAGGGAGCCATTCTTTAAGTTGGTGAAGATATTTACAATCTTCTCATGTGTAGGAAGGTACTGCATGTGTACGATTTTCATCTTCATCATATCTCTGAAATAAAGATATTTCATCTCATCGTATTTTGATCCATCAGAAAACACTGGGTTCTCAAGGAGTTGTACTCACGACTCTTGGTTATCATCATAGGATCCATCTCATGGTCAAGTAAATTTGTCAGAAGCTTGTGAAGCCACATTGCTTCACACACTTGATGCTTAGATACTCTGCCTCTGTGGTACTCAAGGCTACAGAGTTTTGTTTCCTGCTGTATTAGGAAACCATGGAAAAATTCACGATAGAACATCAGCCGGATGTGTTTTTCCGGTTCACTGTACTTTCTGCTCAATCTGAATCAGTATATCTTGCAAACTCAAGTTTATACTAGAGGCATATCTTAGGCCATATCCAACTGTGCCTCGTATATATCTCAATACATGTTTTGTGTGTTTGTCTGGTGAGTCTGTCTCAGTTGACTCATGAAATGACTGGGCACATTCACTGCATGGCATGAATCAAGTCTGGTGTTGACCAGATACATTAGTGATCCAATCAACTGTGGATCAGGCTCGTCTGAATCATCAACAATCTTCTTCTTTAAATCCATCACGGTGGATTTTGCATTCTGTCATATTGAACTTCTTTAATATTTTCACTGTATATTTTTCCTTGACTCAGGAAAATCTTATCGATCATCTGTCATACTTCTTGTCCCAAGAAGTAGTGCATCATACTCAGATTCTTCATCTCGAATTCAGAAATCAAGGATTACTTGTAACAACAACGCTTTCTGAATAAGTCATCAAGATCAGGCTCTTGTCGCCAACACTGTAATGATATAGGTTTGGATCAACAACACTCTTGTTGAAATCCAAACTTATCAGGAATATATCTATTTGATATAGTTTCCAACTCATGGATGGAAGTGTATCTGGTTCACTGGATCAAGTGTCTCATCATAGACAACTCCCTCTATTTGTGAGAAACCTCTGGCTATAGATCTCGTTTTGTATTTCTTGACACTTTCATTAGCTGCATGCTTTACCACAGACTTTCCTTTTTGGTCCCTGAATAATATCTTATGGATCATTCTTTTAAGATATACTGGTATTCTTTTGTTATGGCATTTTGCCATACTGGTTCTCTTGTTGCTTCTCTAAGACAAGGAGTCTCAACATCAATAAAGTGGCTCATGCTTGAAGGATAGCTCGAAAATCTCTTGTGCTTTCTCGGAATGTGCCTTGAGAGGCTTGTATGCTTCTCTGCCTCTTGCAGAGTGTGTCTAGGTAGGCATTTTATGCCCTACTGCAATATCTCTGAACATGTCAACTGTAGAAACTGGATAACCTGAAGTAATGTCTGTCTCCCTCTGAATTTCTGAAGGGGGAGAAGGTATTGTTTCAATGTCAATCTCCATTTGAGATTCTCTAGGTCCTTGAAAAACTGTCTCTTCTTCAAGGACAATGCCTCTACTTGTCTCAATCTGTCTCTAACTAGGGATGTCTTTGAAGATTCACTGTATCCTTTCTTTCTAAAGGATCTAGCTTGGACTTCTTCTCTTTGGGTACATGAAGATACATTGGGCACCCAAAGAAACTGAAGTGTTCAATCTCAGGCTTCATTTCGGTGAATACTTCTTCGGGAGTTATGTTTTTCAAAGTCTGGTGAAGACTCTTGTTTTGCACATATACTGTGTCATGCATGCTTCTTCCCATGGAATCCTAGAAGGATTCTGATCATGCTTTGTAGGATTGGTTGTCTCCATGATAATTCTATTCTTCTTCTTTCTTAAATGGTTTTGGTTCCTTCTGAGTCAAGTGAGTCCCTCTAAAGGATAAGCATCTTCTTTTCTTGTTTAACTTATCTGGAACAAGAAGACAAACATAACCAACACAAGAATATCTCCTAAAGGAGAATAATGAGTATAGCTCTAGAATCAAAACAATTTAAAGAATATTGTCACAACTACATCACCTATTTGTAATGTAGCAAACTTTTAGAAATATAGGTTAGAGGAATGACAATTACAACAATTAAACCTGGAGTCTTTACTTTGAGTGTGTTGTTTTTCTGTATGCACTAAGATCCCTCTCGATCCATGACTTCAACAAAGGTTCCTTCCTCCTGCAATTTCACTCATGACAATGATACAAATAATATATACAAGTGCATACCTGAGGATGCTGATATGATTTCTCCGATGTTTCTTGGCTGATCTTTATCCTCTGAGATCTTTATGAAGAAGATAGTCACGGTGTCACCTTTTGTCATCTTTGTTATTTTGAAGCTGGCCCTTTCAATGTAAGGGCTTGAGTAGGTGATTTGCTTCCTTGTCCTGCTGTCATCTTCCTACCATTCATTGATAGTTGTCTTTGGTAAACCCTTTACCCGCAACAAGTCTTCCTTTGAAGTCTTGTCTTTCAAGAACTTTGAGGTTTGCTTGATTCATCAAGCTTGTCTTCCACCATAGTTTTGTTCATCATATTTTTAGATTCTTCCCAACCCTTTGTCAACTAGGCTAGAAAACCTAACGGTTAGGCTAGGCTAGCACTTTTAGGTTTTATTGGACTTATGACTGCCAACACTAAGATAGGAGAATACTGGTGAGCGAAACCCTAGAAACCCTAGGGCCAAAAATTCAAAATGCTCGGAATGTCACTATGAGAGTCTCTGGAGATGCGCTGGAAGAGGCCGTACTCTTCTATGCCAAAAGTAGCCCCAACGTCCAAGTATTAAGGGCTGACTCATCACTGAGAAGGGGGCCGTACGGATTTTCTGGAATCCCTAGGAGGGTTGTACGGTTCTGCAGAAGAGGAGAGATGGCTGATAAAAGTTTGTAGCTTGTGGAATGGGTTCTTCAAGACCTATGCTCTGATACCATGTTGATTTTTCATAAACTAGGTTAAGCATGAAGTTCATTTCATTTTAGCATTTCACTTAACCATAAACAATAATGCTGCAACAACCAAGATCACAAGAAGAAACACCATGCACAAGAACACAAGAAGTATCCTGGGAAATCCTTGTCAACAAGGGAAGAAAACCGAGCCAAATCCTTTGCTATATTCTTCAAGAGAAAGACCTCCACCAAGATAAACCTTAGCATACAAGAGGGTGCTTCAAACCCTAGAACACTAGCGCCCAAGAGAGGTGCACACCTTTTCCCAAGTAGATGTGTTTTTTGAAATTTCCAAACTCACAAGGAAGATATGATTCCACAATGGGGAATCATCCCTTACTTATATTAAACTTGTCCAATCAACAAAGGCGTCTATTGGCTCAACAGGGCCGACCTCTCTAAGTCACTATATAATTTATTATTATTATTAATATTAATATTAATATTAATATTAATTATCGTTTACATTTATTATTAAGGTGGGGCCGACCTGTACCCTTCACATAACAATTAGGGTTATAGGTAGGTCTGACTCTTGAATAGTACATAGCAAAGGATCTGATACACCCACTAGTGCTCATCCACTAGGGGCACATCCATAGGGATGCCATAGCTCTGATTCACTGCATTACATAGAAGAACTAGGTCTTCACACATTCACATGTGCTCGTCCACAGGCACATCCACTCTACAGATTTGCTTTCCCACTGCCACCGACAAGAGAATCATCTGGAGTCTTCTTGTCAACTCTGCTGCTCAGAGGAGGCTAATACATCATCTTCATTTCTGTTCTCATGACGATGCACCCAACACTTTGGGATTTCACACATTCACCTTGTGCTCAGCCACATGCATGTCCTAACTCAACGGATTGTTTTTCCACTAGATAATCATCTGGAGTTCTTCTCAACTCTCTGAATGGAGGAGGTCATCTCTACGTTCCCAACTCTGTCTTACGCAGGAACCACGTACCCTTCTTATGGTTTTTCTTTCAGGTTTGTAAGCTGAGAGAAAGACTTCACATAGCTGCAATGACCCACACCTCACAGGTTTGTAAGCTGGAGAATGTCTCACATAGCTGCAATCATCAACAAATAGGAAATCCCTTTCTATTTAGGAGTATGTTAAGACTACCCCAGGGGAGACGTCCTCGGTGACCTGGGGGTTTTGGGAAGCCTAAGGCAAATAGTCACAAGGGAATCCTTCCCCTCTCACAAATCACTCAAATCAAAGGTTTCTTTTATGTCTTAAGGATGAATCAAATGGATAATATTTGTGTACCTGCCCAGAACAAGACAACAAGGCAAACGGGGCACTTTCCAAGTACCAAATGATTGTTAGTACTTCATTAGACAATAAATCTTCATAAAACAAGCTAGCTGATTATAAATTTGCAACAATGCGTCAGTTTATAACAGTAATTAATATCTTATAACAGCCACAAGATTCAAGCCTTGAAATTGCTTGAAAAAGACAATAAAAAGTGACTTTGACTGGGCAAATTGATAGTAAATTGTCACAAGCAAAGTTGACAATGTTTAGCTAGCTTTTAATGTCACTTTTGCAGAGATTTTGCTGCAATCAGATGGCTGTAACTATCTTTTGCAACAACAAGAAGTTTAAATGGTCAAAAGTGCAAGAAAATTACACACAAAACTAACACTTACCTAGTAGATTCACTAGCAATTATCACAATTGAATTTTGATTGGTTCTAGTGCAAGTTATGTGGGTAAATGTGCCAAATTAATGTAAGTTTATATGGCTGTAGCAATGTTTTGCTACAACAGCAGGTTAGCTTAGGAGTTAGTCTAATTTAGGGTTAGAAAAAGTTAGTAAAGAGTTCAAGGATAAGAGTATAAGTGTTTGTTTGATCAATCACCACTTGTAGAAGGTAGTCTAGTGCCTTTTTAGGGTAAATGGAGTCACTAATGGCAGCAGGAAATCTTAATGGAAAGATAGCAATGATAATGATATGTTGAAGGGTGGCGAGGATAAGAGAGCTGTTGGTATTCCAAGGCCTCAAAAATCCACTTCTAAGAGAAAATTTGCTAGAAAGTAAAAAGGGTTAGGCCCTAGCGATTTTCTCTTCCCTTGAACAAAAATGTAATAAAATATGCAATTGGATAATAGAAGTAGGGTTACTAGAGTGTTACAATGGTAGGGCTCTAGCATCTATTTCAAATTAGGTGCCTTTCAAGAGATTTTAACACATGGAAGATTATAGGGAAAAAATAATAACATATGTCATTCCCCTAGGGTTTCAAGCTAGCAATTTCATAATCTTAGACATGAAACAAGTAAAACTAACCATAGCATTCATTCACCATAAAGAAATGCAGAATTTCCACTTACTTCACCAAGAATAATCTAGCAAATCACCCTAGTTGAAGATCCTCCACAAGAAAACAACCAAAATGCACCAAAAATTGCCTCCTTTAAGAAGTGCACACCACTAGTTCCAACCAATAACACTTAAGGGAGGCCGAATTTCAGACCTCTACTTGAGTGATGAATGAATCATGAAAAAATACAAGAGTTTTATCTCTTATTTATACAATGACAATGACCTTTAATTGTCTCTTAGGTCACAAAAGGCCGACATGGCCAGTTTACATCAAAAATCCAATTTTTACATAAAATTAACAATTAAAACCCTAATTTGACTTTAGGGATGACGTCATGCCCCTCTTAGGGTGACATTTGGCCCCATCATGGAATGCTAGGCCTCAAAAGGCCTAAGAAGCTGCCACACATGCCAACTAGCATCAAACCATCCTCATGCCAAACCCTAAATGATGATGTCAAGTGTCAATATGATGACGTCAACGGCCTTTAAGAGCCAACGTCATGGTAGAAGGGCAAGACCCCCCTGGGTCTAGGCCTGCTAGAGTGTCTCGGGGGAAATGTTCTTCTTCTTTCCTGGTGCCATCCTCTGGTGTCTCTCTGCCCCTGGTTGGGGTCACAACATCCATCTGGTGGGCTTTTAGCTCCATGGAGGTCCGAGCTAATCATCTCCCCATATGTACCAATCCACTGGGCATGGTCCTGCAACAACAACAAGTACGCCCTCCATGGGCTCATAAGTCACATGGATCATAGCAATGTCAATCACAT
The DNA here is from genome assembly GCA_032191745.1 of Picea mariana. Taxonomy (NCBI): domain Eukaryota; kingdom Viridiplantae; phylum Streptophyta; class Pinopsida; order Pinales; family Pinaceae; genus Picea; species Picea mariana. The sequence goes on along the minus strand of JASDQU010192969.1, from coordinate 5,197 downwards.
CCAATAATCAAATTACCCAAACATGTGCATCAAACCCCCCTTTACCCAGACAAATGCTCAAAGACGTTATGTAGTTTAACAAGCCAGGTTTGGAGAGGGTCTCAGGATGTCCTATTGGGCTAATCCTCCTCAAGTTTGGGGTGTTTCCTAGGTGAAGACCAATCTAGGTCATGTATGTAATGTCCCCATTTTGGGACATTATAACATTACAACATTTCAGAGTNACACTCTGAAATGTTGTAATGTTATAATGTCCCAAAATGGGGACATTACATACATTTCAGAGTGTTATGCCTACCCAAGTAGCCAGATAGGGGTGACAGAGAGTTCGGGAGATATTGAGGGGTTTGTTTGGCTCGACTTGCATCGTACATCATCAGGATCCATTCCGCACTGCTGGGCTTTAGTTCCGTTGCATTTCGACGATTTCCGTAATTTTGAGTTATTATGGGTCATATCTTAATTAAATTCACTAAGGTCATAATGGGCATATTACTTGGAGAAACCTCTTAGTGTAATAGCTCATCGGAATTGGGAGGAAGAGCATTACATGATAAGATGATGAGAAGTGACTTTCAGTGGCCGGAGTTGCCATCAGGATGGATAAATCACTTTTTAGAAGTAAAATGGTTAATTAATTAATTAATTAAGTGATTTAATCAAGGAATAATAAAATAAAGTAAAAGTCACTTGGAGGGAAAATGACAACAATGAATTAGGGTTTCGGGAAGGTATAAAGGAAGGGTAAAGCAACCTAATTCATTATGCATTGTTATGATTTGATGATGAGAGTTCCCAGAGGAGGAAGAGAGTCGACTTTACTATTTTGTGGATTTCTGGAGGAAACCATTACCATTGATCGGTTTCGGTGTTGAGAGACACACCCTAGCCCATCGGAGATACCATCCAGGTATTTCACCGTGCTATTCAGGAGTATCCAGTGCAGAGTACGCAACTCAGCCAGTGAGGGCGGAAGTCAGATTGAGGGTTTGTGTAGCTGCACGAGGTCCGAGCTTAGATTGCAGTTTCCTTTTGAGCTAGTTGAGATCCAGCCAGGGCGCTCAGATTGAGCTAGTTTCCATCAGATTCTGACGGTGGAATCTTGCAGGGTGCATCAGCCATCGATTTAGGGCGCAACTCTTCAGGCAGGACATTTGAGGTTGCAGACGGAGCATTAGGGCAGATCTGGGGAAACCCTTCTGACCCAGTTCCGCATTTGGTGAGACGATCGTTTTGAGTCCTATAGCAACAGATTCCGTTGGTGGAATCATTTGGGGCGCATCCAGTGTCCCAGGAGGTGCGCAAACCCCCCAGGGGTCCAGATCCAGTGCCTCAGAGACCAGATCTGATATCCAACACTCATCCATTTCAGTCTAGAGGCCAGGGCCCTTCTATTGGAGCAGTTTCCAGCTCATTCCGACGGTCTATCCTTCTGGACGAGTTTTCCAACTGGTAGCGGTTACCGTCCCACTCCAGAATCGCATATTTTTGCCGATCTATCCGTGCATGCATTAGATCTGCCTTCATCTTCTGATCACGGGTATTTTTATGCTATTTGCTTGTATTCCAGTGATGATCCATGAGATCCAGCTGACGATTATACTCTATATTTCCAGTATGTTAATGTATTTCCATGCTTGAGTCGCATAATACATGTTATTGGGCAGTTGATGTTCTTTAATTCCGCATGCATCCTTTATATACTGTTTAAACCATAAATACGCAACATGCACATGCAATAACCATAAATATCTCAAACGCACAACTGAAACGCATCTAGAAACCCCTAGTGTATCAGTTCTGCGAGACAAAACATTAGATCAGTAGCAAATATCTTGATCAGTAGGATCAAGGATATTTCAATGTAAGTGTATGAAATGGTGTAGGGAATGTTTGGGCAAGGGGTGTAGTGATAATAGGGAAATGTAGGTCTTACCTATGGGTGCCTCTGTAGAGGGCGAGTTGCACTTTGTCATGGATGCCATTGTTTCCTAGCCCATTCAATGCCTTTTATTCTTTGTCTTATTGCTTTTTCTTTGTAAGAGAATAGCTGGGGGACATTGTCTTGGCGTGGTGACCAGTGTTGACAGCGTTACCCACAAACACTTCACGGAAATGAGAAGGCTGGCTCGTGATGAGACCCCCTTTCTCTTGGCTATGCCACCAAGAGCCACTACCCTGGTTTGGTGACCAGATAGATGGTAGTGTCATATCGCTACATGCCCATGGACCTAATAGGCCGGCTCATGATGAGACCTCCTATCCACCAACTAGACTTTGAGTTTTATTTTATCTTACGGGTCCCCTTTTCTTACTGAGAAGCATTTTATTGCTTTCTCGGGAATCCCTGGGCGAAGCATCTCAAGGTTTCAATTTGGCTTTTAACTTTTGCCAGCTACTTTTACCCTCTGGGCCTTTAGCCCCTTCTTCCCACAAGGCAAGGTATAATCCTTACTAGCTTGAAATGGTGTTGGGAATGTTTGGGCAAGGGGTGCAGTGATAACAGGGAAATGTAGGTCTTACCTATGGTTGCCTCTGTAGAGGGCGAGTTGCACCTTGTCATGGATGCCATTGTTTCCTAGCCCATTCAATGCCTTTTATTCTTTTTCTTATTGCTTTTTCTTTTCAAGAGAATAGCTAGGGGACACTGTCTTGGCGTGGTGACCAGTGGTGACAACGTTACCCACAAGCACTTCACGGAAATGAGAAGGCTGGCTCGTGATGAGACCCCCTTTCTCTTGGCTATGCCACCAAGAGCCACTACCCTGGTTTGATTACCAGATAGATGGTAGTGTCATACCGCTACATGCCCATGGACCTAATAGGCTGGCTCATGATGAGACCTCCTATCCACCAACTAGACTTTGAGTTTTATTTTATCTTACGGGTCCCCTTTTCTTACTGAGAAGCCTTTTTCTCGGGAATCCCTGGGCGAAGCATCTCAAGGTTTCAATTTGGCTTTTAAGTTTTTCTAGCCACTTTTACCCTCTGGGCCTTTAGCCCCTTCTTCCCACAAGGGAAGGTACAACCCTTACTAGCTTGAAATGGTGTAGGGAATGTTTGGGCAAGGGGTGCAATGATAACAAGGAAATATAGGTCTTACTTATGAGTGCCTCTGTAGAGGGTGAGTTGCACCTTGTCATGGATGTCATTGTTTCCTAGCCCATTCAATGCCTTTTATTCTTTGTCTTATTGCTTTTTCTTTTCAAGAGAATAGCTGGGGGACATTGTCTTGGCGTGGTGACCAGTGGTGATAGCGTTACTCACAAGCACTTCACAGAAATGAGAAGGTTGGCTCGTGATGAGACCCCCTTTCTCTTGGCTATGCCACCAAGAGCCACTACCCTGGTTTGGTGACCAGATAGATGGTAGTGTCATACCGCTACATGCCCATGGACCTAATAGGCCGACTCATGATGAGACCTCCTATCCACCAACTAGACTTTGAGTTTTATTTTATCTTACGGGTCTCCTTTTCTTACTGAGAAGCCTTTTATTGCTTTCTCGAGAATCCCTGGGGGAAGCATCTCAAGGTTTCAATTTGGCTTTTAACTTTTGCTAGCTACTTTTACTTTCTGGGCCTTTAGCCCCTTCTTCCCACAAGGCAAGGTACAACCCTTACTAGCTTGGCGAATCCAATGCCCAAACCAAGGCATGGGGAGATGAGCGGGGCAATGATGAAAAGTGGTAAGTATGGAAGGAATGGACGATGACCTTTCATAGACCCACCTAGTGGCAACTCATCCATAAGGGAACCAACTTACTAGGGAACTCTGTCATCCCCTCAAGGTATGAACAAGTGAAAGAGCATAATTTCCAAGCAAACGTTATGAAACAAAAGAGAGTTTAGTGCACATATTCAAATGCTTCGAAAATCAGAGTGACACATACCTTGATACCTGGACTCATTACCTCATGGAGCAAGACCCACTGCTACTTCAAGATCAGGCCGATGGGATGGATGCTGCTACTGCTGATAGATATGATACACTGAAGAAAAGATGGGCCCTCCGGGGCCAAGCTCAAGTCATATGGCTCTCGGTACTCCATGTCTAGGGCCTGTGGGCCTCGAGACATAATCTCCTTAGTTATCCCTAGGATAGGGGATAACATTTGGCTCCAACTTGGGGACACGTGCTAACCGTAGAGCGCATGAGAACCTCAACATCTCTGGCACGGCCTGTAATTTGCTATATCTCAACAAAAATAATTAGTAATCTTTTGGGGTGGTGATATCACCCCTGGTTCATATATGATACATTGAAATGAAATTTAGAAAGCATATATATACAAATGGAAATGAAACTACAACTACACTGCTCTAGCATGATATGCATATGGTATATACAATGAATGCAAATGCCTACCTACTTACCTGTACTTACCTGTGATGTCAAGTCTTTGCTCCTTGATGGGGTTTGAGGTGTCCACTAACAAGTAATGGACGTCTTCTTCCTTCTAACGTGGATAGATAGTGGGCATCATTGACTGACTTCATTCCGACTCTAAAAGGTCCAAGCCAAAACTGTGCATTCTTTTAACATTAGTAGGCTCTCCCCTTTTTCTATCCCACATCCAGACCGTATCTCCCTATTGGTAATCTATCGCTTTGAACTTGGTTGTTTCTTGTACAACTCTAGTGTATTGTTTTGAGGGAGGAGGGTGAGATTCTGCTGTGAAGACTTCCTGTTGGGTTGGTTTGATCAATATGTCATCATCCCCTTTCTTTAATAGCTTGACAGTCCCAACTTCTTTGTCCTTGTATTTGTCTAGGAGTTGTTGATATTCTTCCTTCTTTGGCTATTGTATTTTATCAAAATCTTCCTTTGAAGCGAAAGGAAAATCCTCTGGAGAAAATATAGGAGGGGACATTGTCATCAGCATCAGGAACACTGTCGGTCATATCTATAGGTCATCGAAAGTTTTTCTCATCATCAACATCAGTAGAAACTGAACATCATCATTTGCAGCGTGGAGCTGGAGTGACATCATTGTGATGTCCCATCCCCAAGATTAGGCCAGCAGGGAGTGACTTAGTAGTCTATATGTTCCCGTAGACTATAGTTAGGCACAAACAGGGAACAAGATGGAGAAATAAGGAGGAATTAATGGCTAAACGATGAATTAAGCCAAAATACTTAGGAAAAGTCACTTAAGCCTAAGTCAACGAAGAATTAGAATGAAAAGGTGTTAAGGG
>JASDQU010192967.1:776-19943 GCA_032191745.1 Picea mariana | reverse complement strand
CAGCAATCAAAGCAAGCCACCAAGCCAATTCATGAAACTCAAGTCGAGTCAAAGCCAATAAGAAACATGAACATGAAGCCGCCAAAACCACCTAGCTACTTCTACCCCCTCGGTCAGTCGCTGTTCTTCGCTCCGGTCTAAGCTGAGTATCGTCGAGTCCTTCTAGTATGAATCGATGTGTACATTCCCTGATATAAATCCTAGGGATTAATCTTACATGAAATATTCTCTCTATATGATATTTCCAGGAAAAAGAACTAAACTATTACAGAAAATAAAATAAATACATAGAAAAGTAACAAAGAAAAATGTCATTTCATTCATAACTAATTAAAGAATTAATTCTGCAATAAATTAATGAAATGAATAACTTAAAAATTACATAATAGAAATAACAAGTAAAAATCTAAACAAAAAACACATTTATTGATTTGCTAAATATTAATAAGAAAGTATTTCAAATGATAGACCAACATTAATTTAACATGATCATAAATCCTTACTAAACATTATGAGAAAGTATATCCACTAATTAAGCTTATTCACAATGAAGTTCCAGCAAAATGTTCTTGGTCTCAGAAAGGCTTATGAATTAACTTAGAAATAATTCACAATTTAGTCTTCACCATTCTCTAGATCCAAAAAAATCTATTTCAAATTCTTTGATTTACATTTTTATAGAATAAAAAAGTGTTCATGCATTGAGTAAATAAATCATTACATGAATTCAAATGGGAAAATATGTGTTTCTACCTAGATAATTTCAAAATAGGAATTTCGCGTTTTTTTTAATTTTATTTTAGGAAAAGTACACTTTAATTTAACCACTCTTCAAAATTCAATGATTATTTTTTTAGAAATTTCTAAATATGACCATGTTCTAATGAATAAATACTCTTGAATTCTTTCTCATACTTCTACATGTCATCTTCGAACTGTTTCAAAACATGTAAATCTAGGCTCAATAAACTATCATTATATACTCAATATTGAGAATGAATATATTGAGAAGTTTTCATTGTATACTCAAAACCCAAATTTTAATACATGCAAACCACTATTCCTCAATTTGCTTTTGAAATTCCTATGTAATCCTTCCCCGATGATTAATACTTTGTTCCACTCCATATATTTCACTTTTACTCAACAATTTGATATTATGATCTTCTTGTTCCCTACTCTTTTGAATTTACTTAATAATGTTTAGTTGGTCCTAAACTTTGCCATGTTTCTCTTTTCATATCACATTTTCTCGCATTTTCTTTATACAGTATATACAAATGCATACTTGGCTCTTTTAAATTGAAAACCTTTGAAATGTACAATCTAATCAACAAGGCATTAATAAGTCTAGCTTTATTTGTGTCTATCATATACTATTCAGTGGTGCATAGGATAGAAGTATCCAAATCTACTCTCTTTATTTTATGTGTATTTTATTATCACCTCTATTCAGTGGTGCATAGGATAGAAGTATCCAAATTTACTCTCTTTATTTTATGTGTATTTTATTATTACCTACTTCTTCCTGATGTAAGCTATCATCTACAAATAAAAAAACTCTTCCCAAGGATTTGGAATGGGTTGATTTCCCAAGATAAAATGTTTTCCAGACTTCCTAAAGTATAAAAATTTTCCATCACAATTTTCTCGCCTTTGCTTGTTTCGAGTTTGGGGATTGCAACATCCTTCATTGTTAAATCTATGAAACTGCTAGGAGATGGTGTCGTTTTTTTTTTTTGTGGTTTCTCTATAAGTTTCTCTTCTTTTTATTATGTCTAATTGAATGGTTGTTGTGTTTCAATAGAACTATTTTCTTCATCTTTTGTTGTTTGATCGAATGCTTCTTGTTGGAGCCTTTACTGTTATTTCTTTTTCTTCCCTTCCTCCTCCTGTTTTCCCTTTTCCTCGATTGCTAAACTCTATTTTTTTCTTTCCTTTTCTTGGCTACTAACCTCTCCTTTTCTTTCTTTCCTTTTTCTCTTGTTTTTATTCTTCTTATTTTCTTCTTATTCTTCTCTTTTCCTCAACTTCTAATATTTCCTTTTCTTGTAAGTATTTTAAATCCTTTTTTCTAGCCTCACATTCAGTTGCTATTCTCTTTTCTTTTTATAAAAACTCTACATATTCTTTAACTTTTCTTCTCTTTATTTCTTCTTATATCTTTTTCCTCAACTCTCCTTATTTCTTTAGTCTCCTCTCTTTCTCTTCTTTTGCTTTCAATTCTGCCTCCTCTTTAAATCTAGATTCCTCATCCAATATAGCTTCCTTAGCTCTCATTTGTTTTTCCTGTTCTTCTTTCCTTTCCCTCTCGACTTCATCCAATTTTTTTATAATCACTTATATTTGATCATCAAGATTCATACCATAGAAGATAGAATAATCTAGAGATTTTAATATGGTTTGAACATCTTCCCAATCTCTTATGCTCTCAAATGGGATTTCACTTTCCCATTTCCCATGAGTGTAAGGATAGGTTAGGGAAATCATTTCACAATGTTTAGTAACAAGTCCAAATGGATCATTTATTCTAAACCAACCTTGAACAAATTTATTCTCCAACATAGCACTGGATTCTTGTTTGGCATGTTTGGGATTGGATCCCAAGTTGAATTTTGTACGACAACATGTTTCTAATTTTAGTTTTGAGAAATTTTTTGAGACCTAGTGATGCATGTTAAGAGCCTTTTTGGTGTATCAGCGACCATTTCCAACAATGAGTTTCATGAAAAGTTCAAAGGATGAGAAATTGTATGGTTTCTCAAAATATGTGTAAAATGATGTAATTAACATGTCAGGAGACTATATCATGTGAATGTTTGAAACCATGGAAATGAACTCAATTGGTCTCATTTCAAACTTTCATCACTATGAAATAAAACTTTCCATTTGAGCCAAAGTTGGTCAAATGGAATCTAGCACTATCAGTGGTCACTATGAATTTCGTTTGGTGAAGAGTTATAAAACTCATCAATGATCAACATCGACAAAAAAAAAAATTGTGTTACACTATTACCAACGAAGTTTAAAACTTTCATTCATTGTCTTTTCAAACTTTCTATCAATTAAAACTTGTTTCTACAAAAAGTAAAAAATAAAATATTGCAGACGATTGATGCTAGTAAAAAAATTATGTTGTGTTGTTTATTGGCAAAGTTTTTGAACTTTCCATTGGCAATGAAAGTGAGCTTCTTCCCCAATGAAAGTTTCAAAACTCCCCGATGATCAATAAAAAAACTAACTGAAGAGTTCAAAAGACAATTTTTTGGGGTTTTATTGAGCAAAGGAGTTAGGTGAAAAATAACTAACTGACATGATAATCAATCAAAACCTGAAAGAGAAAATTGATTTTTAAAGATTAGCAAAGAAACTAAAAAAAAATGCTACCCAAAACTTTCAAAACATTTAAGGCATGTTGAGGACTCAACAAATGGTGATTCACGGAACATACCCATGATCTCTTCATATATACCTTTGAATGGAACAAAACAATTTCAAATAGACTGTAATTTAGAAGAAATCTCATAACACAAATTGTTCATATATTCTCTTATGATCAACTTTGAACTAAATATTTTTCTTGTGATGAAATGCTTAGTTATTTAGCCAAGTAGAATGATATTCCTTTTGATTGCCAACTTAATCTTTGAGAAAGATAATGACTTAGATCACACTTTCACTTCTATGAAGTTTTATAGATCTCTAAGTGACCCTATCATTCTTCTAGTGTTGCTCCATTGTTATCGAGCATCCATAGCCATAGAATATTTACCCTAATATCACAAAACTTTCTATGTTTCCAACAAACATCCCTAGCCCTGGTGGAGATATATGAAATCCCTCATTATAAAATAGATTTCACCTAATATACTTTTATGACTTGAACCCTTATAAAAGGTTCCTTCTTTTCTCTATTCTCCTTTTCTCCCTTTTTATTATATTTCTATTTTCTTTCCAGCAAAAGAGAATAAGGTGAAACAAATCCTTTAAGATTTTGAGTGTGATATATCTTGGTGAAGACATTAATAAAGTAATTAGGCATTAGAATTATATTTTAAAGAGAATAATGACATCAATTAACCTCTCCTCATTACTTAGTTTAGATTTATAATATTGTGACTTATTTAAGCATTAATCATTGGTAGTAACTAGTTCTTTCATTGACAAAGGCATTTAATGTTTTCAAAATTGTGTATAAATGAAACTATAAATCACCCTCTGGCTCCTTGTTCAGTTCATGGTCAACTCAGTTTACTTTTGATAGAAGAAAGAATCATGTGTGAAGTAAAGATATAGGTTCCTTATTTTAGGAGGTGTTGAAAACTTAACATACCTAAAATAGAATAAGGGAAGACAAAATGAAATTAAAACATGTAAACTAAGAAATGGAGAATATAACTTAATCAAATAAAAATCAAACTAAAATTGTTAAAAAAACAACAACAAAAGACTATATACATTTGATTTCTTGTGAAAAAAAAACAAGTGAAATCATTTTTAAGAATATATCCATTGACAGGAAGGGAATCAAGTTCACCTTCTAGGATTTGTAACATGTATGTGTCAGTTCCTATTTTCTCTGCAATCTGGTAGGGACTAAGCCACAAATTTTTAAACTTAGTATGATTCCTTTAGGCTCATTAAATCTATCCCATTTCAAGACCAAGTCACCTATCTCAAAGTTTTTGTCACTAGAATTATGTTTTCCAAACCATATTTTGATGATTTTCTAGTGAGTTGCAAATTTATGCTTGGCTTTCTCCCTTTCCTCTGCCAACATAATCAATGTATCAATTTTATTCTAGAGGGTGGAAGAAGGACAACCCCTTGAAACTTTGGGTAGTTGTAATGATGGAAATAAAACATTTGGTGGAAGAATTTCTTCTTTCCCATAAAAAAATAAAGTAAGGAGAAGTGTCCAATGTTCCTTTAGGTGTGACTCTATCGACCTAAAGAGCATTGGAAAAAGCATTATGATAGTTTATATGGTTCTTAGCTACAATCTTTTTAAGAATATAGATCAGATTCTTATTTTTTTACTCAACTACTCCATTACCTTGTGGATAATATTTAGTTGAATATTTAAGAATTATACCTTTATCTAAAGAGAATCCAAGCGGTAACAAAGAAGAAATGTACGAAGCATTGCAAAACACAATGATTGAAGGAAATCCAAACCTGGTGATCAAATGCTACTCCACGAATTGGATAATCACCCTTTCATTCACTTTTGTCAATGTCATAGCCTCAACTCACCAATTAAATTAATATGCCATAGTTAATATGTAACTATGTTCTTTCAATGAATGTGGGATTATTTCTCCTATACTATCAATGCCCCACTACTCAAAAGTTATACTTATTAAGATAGGTTTCAAGGGTATCAATGCTTTCTTCTTTATTCCTACACTTAGTTGACAAGTTTTACACTTTCTCACATAAGCATGATGTAACGACCCCGATGTTACAAAAACCAAAATGATGTACAATAGGTAATTTTTTTTTTCTTGGCATTAGGATAATAGAATCGCCAGAACACAATTGATAGCATTGCAAGAGACACATCATCATAACTAATAAAATCACATAATCAACACATTAACAAAAATAAATAGCGGCACAATCTACACATCATCATAATAAATAACGATGCATAATCAACGCGTTAACATAGTCAAATAACGACACGATTCAACGCATCACAATCACATGAAGCGAAATAAAGATAACTAATCAACCATGTCATTGAACATTTAAAGAAATACCCGCCCAACCTATCCTACATGGTTAGGACCTCCAAGACACATAATCAACGTTCAAGCCCATGATTCATCCAATTGATTTTGACCACTTAAGGTCTCAGGGATGACCACTGTTCTGAGGAACAAAGAGGTATATAAATCCCATAGTTCAATCACATGTCACTACTCTACCTAGAATAACATCATACTGAATCATCAATTCATCAAGTGAAATTACAATAATTTACTCTACCTAAAAATCCTTTAAGCAACAAATGAGCGTAATGAGCAAGAGGATTTACATGAGAATAATAAATCAAGCACTCAAATGCAATCTTAATCTCAGATAGTTAACTATACATCTTTATCTTAAGGAATAACTTCTAGGAGAATGTAAGGAAGCGCTGGAATTACATAATCCTCATGGGAATCCACAAAAAGATCAAACTGCTTAAGAAATACCTTGAGTTAACACCACCCTTACAATATGTATCCATGTTATGAACTAAAAATCATTTATTTAAATCAAGATTAAATTACTGGTTCAACATTCTTTTATTAGTATTATACTAATATCAAACCAATTTAACTATAAATGAAAACTCAAAATATAAGAATTAAGAATATTAATAATTAACATTGCCACTCCCACTGTAACCTCAAGTATTAACCTTGTATAAGTTATGTTGTGGAATCAATAATCCAAATATGCATCTAATCCCTTGAGTAAAAGACATCTTAGACACAAATTACATAGATGATAATATGGTTTCCATGGTTCAATTAATGTCTCTCTCTCTCACACACACACACACATATATATAAAACCAGGGAATTAGGTAACCAAAAAGTTGACTATAAAATAATTCCAACAACATCTAAATTTTAATTCTAACCCTTAAGGTTCCCAAAAGCCCACAATAACTATTAGTAAGGGTTCTATTACAATGTTATAATTAAGGTTTTTATTTTATTCAACCATAAAGACCATTAAGAACTCTTGAGAATATTCCACTTAAGTTGCAATAATTCAACTGATATTTTTATTAAACACATAAAACTTCTTGGATTTGTTTTATTTCCTCTAGTAAAGGCTCTTAAAATTAAGGCATAATGACCAATTTTTTTATCAATGTTACAATAAACTCAAATCTAGTGCATCTACTATATCTAATTAGATTAGTCAACTTCCAACTAAATCCCAAGATCCTATAACTCTGTTTAGCACGAACCATAACTACAGATTTTCACTTATCTCCCTACATTTATTATATCCAAATATAAATGCTTAAATTGTTTCAACTAATGTGAGATTCCCAAATCGGGCTTTGGTTCTGTGGTCGGGTTGACAAACTATTAAGCCCGCCACGGAAGGAGTTTGAGACGACAAAAAGGTGCACTAGAACACGACGATTTCGTTCAAGCAATGAAGCTGATAGCGTCTGAGGGAAAATTTTTGTTTGAAATCTACCTCCCCAGCCATTATGATCCCTTCTGTCAATTACCCACAAGTCTAAGAGGGTCTGCTGTTCATTTTTTTGGGAGCTACAATACACAAGAAATTCCTGACCGAAATCAGAGTAGGAGACTAAGACTAGTTGCATCTGAGAACAAATCCAATGCAACCATCTAAATGTTTCAACAATCCACACTATAGATTCTATAACCGAGCACGAATCACAACTATAAAATAATGCTAACTTAAATTCAGAATTTTCATGTTGAAGACAACAGAAACTGTAGATTGTATTTGGTAGCATGTTCGCATCTATAAAATAATGCTAACTTAAATTCAGAATTTTCATGTTAAAGATAGCAGGGATGATTTTAAGGATGGATTTTTTTTTAAGCGAATTTTACTTATATTTTTGTAAAAATATTCAAATTTCTAAGGATTTTATATAGTTTTTATAAAATTTTGGCAATTTTTAAAGTAAAATAATTTTATCCTATAGAATTTGGGCGAATCATTTTTAAAATAGCGAATCTCATTTTTTGAAAAACCATGGAAAATTAGCCCATGAGCTAAATTTAGCCCCTAAAATCATCCATGTAGAGAACTGTAAATTGTATTTGGTAGCATGTTCACATCTATAAAAGAATGCTAACTTAAATTAGAAGTACAAGTTAAATAAAACGAATTTGACCAACGGTCATTCAATAGAGCATCAATGGAATCTACAACAATTCCAATTAAAATTTCGATATAAAATTAAGTCACAATTCACAACGAAGTTCTAATAATTCCTTTCTTACAAATAAAATATTAATGCATTTACAATCTCAATTAAAATACCGTGACCAATGGTGAAGAAACCAAAGATGTTCTTCTGCACTTGTGTTCTTTCCTGCCGCTCGCTTGCTAATCGTAGAGACTTCACTGGTACCTCCCAACCAACGCTAGGGGTAATATTCTTCCCCCTTATCCCCCCGAGCCGCAAATGGACCACACACACACACAACTATAAATCCTCTAAATCCTAGCTTGCCTCACAAGGTAGAGCCACCACTATGTTCCAAGCTCGGTATCCCAACTCTCACAAGTAAAATCAGTCAAAAATTCTGTAGCATAACTTTACCCATAACCAATGCGATCACCTTCCCCTCTTTACCATTTTCTTTATAGGAGTTTTCTCAATTACAACTCCCCACTTGCACAATTAATTCACTTTTTAATTTAGATAAATTAGAATTATTTCCCCCTTACACTTGTCACCCTTTCCCCAAGTTGCACAAGAAATTTCACATTATAATTTAATTAAAGTCAATTTCCCCCACCCATCCTAAAAGCGCTCCTTAAATCACTCCTAGTTGTCTCTTTATTCCCCTTATTTCCAAGTAATGATTGAAGCCTTACTAAATCTAAGTTGAGTTAAAATCTGAGTCTTCTCCTAGTTAAACTAGTGGTAGTTAGACTCTAGATTCCTTCCTATGCGTGCACATATTCTTTCATGCTTTAATCATTTCTTATCTAAATTTGAATTTGGTGTTTTCTTGCACACATGTGTATTAAATCAAATCTTTAGGTTTATTTTACCTTTTCTTATTTATTACTTGATTTACTTCATCCCCTTTTTCATTAATTTATGATTTAGTTTTAGTCTTCTTACTCAACTTAGACTTAGGCGTAATTTTTGAATAGGATTTGGCTTTAATTTGGGGATTTACAATTAATAATCTCAATTCTTAATTAATTAATATGGAAATGCTTAAATATTTTACAAGGTTTAATTATTCTCTCAAGGTTTTCTAGGCCACCTAGATTCATTGAATCAAGTTTTATTTCTGCGACGTGCCCTTTAATATGCACTCTGTGCTCCAAGGGTGCCACTCACCATTGACTGGTTTGGGTAATTGTCAAATCCTTGGAGTTATCACTCCATTCAAGTGACCTTGTGAGAGACTAAGGGCCTCCAAGGAATAAGGATGCTGCCTTATTGTGCACCCCTTAGAATTTTCATGAGCGACTGTCTTAGTCTACCCTCATGACATCGTGGACCTCTCAAACTAGGTAATCATTAACCTACAATTCGAGCTATGAAGGGAGTGCTAGTAGGTTGTGACAGGGACTTTTCCACACCTCTCCCTCAATATCTGATCCATGCGCATGGCCCCTTTACTCCTTATGTGAGTCAGATTAGCAAGCAATTGTCAACCTGCATCCATCAACGAAACACTTTCAATGATCCATACACAAAATTATACTATAATCTATCATATGTCACATGTGCATACATGAAATACTCGAACAATTGTAATCCACTCCCTGACTCAATCCAGAGTCGAAGGAGGTCTATTTATTCCCTCGACATCCACACTTTGTCAATGTCCTGTACACTTAGGAAAAACTTGTCAATAGCATATGTCAATACACATATATCAAATAACATTAAATCATAATCCATCAACATCATCATAAGAATCTATAAGTGAAAAAATAACAATGTACTATAACCGAATCACTTGTGCACAAGTGACCTCAAAGAATACATCGATAACATGTGCTCACAAGAGCGGGATGTTACATACACTCCCTCTCGTTTTAAACTTCGTCTCAAAGTTGTACAATATATAGAATGCAGTGATAAATTATATGAAAAGATATATATGTCTAATCTATCAAATACGTAAGAAAACTGTTGGTAGATATCATATGCATCCTCCCAGATAGCCGAGTGTGGACAATAATTGTCCCACTGGACCTTGACCTGATCAACTGTTCGATGCCATAGTTGTCGAATGCGATGGTCTAGAATGCGGATTGGCTCCGCCATGAGTGCACCCTTGTCCGACACCTACAACGAACTCATGTCAATCACATGTGTAGGATCACTAACATAATGTCTCAAAATAGATACATGAAAAACATCATGCATACACCTTAAGAATGAGGCAAGGCTAGTTGATAGGCCATGGGTCCTCTCCTTTCCAGAACTTTGAAAGGTCCCACAAACCTAGGAGAGGGGTTTAGCACCCTTTCCAAACTTGATCGAACTCTTGTGCGATTTCACCTGCAAGAAAAATCGGTCGCCAACTTCATAATTGTGGTCAACGTGATGCACATCAACATAACTCTTTTTCCTATCTTATGCTTCTTTAATCCTTTGTCTTATCGTTTGCATTTATTCTTCCATTTATTGGATCACTTATGGTCCGACCAGGACCCTATCCTCAAGTCGATCCCTACTCAATGGCATCCAACATGATCTCCTGCAAAGAAACTCAAATGATGCCATCTTAATGGTACTTTGATAGTTGTTGTTGTATGCAAACTCTACCAGTGGCAAGAAATTTTCCCAATGCTTTTGTTGGTCCATTCCATACATACACAACATATCTTCCAAAATTTGGTTCGTTATTTTTGTATGCCCGTTGGTTTCAAGGTGATACGTGGTACTAAGATTCAGTTGTGTCCTCAAGGCCTCTTGGAAACTGGTCCAAAAACATCCTGCAAAAATCGATCCTCTATCGGATATGATCCTTTTTGGCATGCAATGTAATCTCACAATCTCGTTGATAAAAAATCTAGCTATTTCTGGAGCCTGATACGTCATACACACATGAATAAATTGTGCACTCTTCGTTAGAGTGTCAACTACCACAAAAATCAAGGCATGCCTCCTTTCCATCAGCGACAATCCAACAATAAGGTCCATCGAAATGACCTCCCATTTTGATTCCGGAATAACGTGTGGTTGTAGTAATCCTGTCAGATTTCTATGTTTAACTTTCACTTGTTGACATTCTAGACATCTCGCCATGTAGCTAACTATGTCCTCTTTCATTCTGTTTCAGGAGAATAAGTGCTTAAGGCCTGCCCTCATATTCGTGACTCCCGGATGAGCCATGTATACGACTCTAATGAGCTTCACTTAAGATCAAATTTTTCAATTCGTCATTAGGTGACACATAAATCCTGTTATTATACCTCATCAATCCATCGTTGTCCAATGTATATTCTTCAAACTTTGGTACCATCATCGAGTTTTGTCCGATATTTTCTTTAACCTCTTTATACCAGTCATCGTCGAACTGTATAGTTAGAATATTTTCTCGAATATTCGTCTGAAGATGTATCATAG
This sequence comes from Picea mariana, assembly GCA_032191745.1. Lineage (NCBI taxonomy): Eukaryota > Viridiplantae > Streptophyta > Pinopsida > Pinales > Pinaceae > Picea > Picea mariana. Next base: position 8,620 of record JASDQU010192967.1, on the reverse strand, counting down.
AGAATATGCATGGTCTCTGACTCAACACATATGCCACTCTGTTCACTATTATTTTTATGTAAGTAATCTCAAAATCATATCCGCTAAGCAATTCTGACCAACGCCTTTATCATGCGTTCAAGTCACTCTACGTAAATGTGTGCTGCAATCCATAGTGCTCTCCTTTTAGTTCAAATTTCCATCCAATCAAGTAGTGTCTCCACACTCTTAATGCATACACAATGGCCAATAACTCCAAATCATGTGTGGTGTAGTTGTTCTCATGATTTCTCAATTTCCTTGAAATGTAAGCGATCACTCAACCATCTTGCATCAAGACTCCACCTAAGCCTTCCTGGGATGTGTCCATGCATACCAAGAATTTCTTGTCCATGTTGGGGAATTTTAGTATTGGCATTGTTTTCAACATCTTCTTGCTCCCTTGAAATTCTATGATCCATATGGATATCGGTGGCCACCCACCTTTTCCAACTAGCTCAAAACNTGGCAATTTACTATTTTTAGCAGTTTTAACTTCTGGGGCCATTTTTAGGGCCTAAATGAATGTTTTTCAGGATAGAGATCCTCAATCATAGCCGAATGCATGATTGATCCCCTAAAATGAATCTCTTCGACGATACCTTTCCAACAGGATATCACACGCCTAAAACGGAGATCGTATGCAAAAGTTACGACCCTGTGAAGTTGATGTACTAACTTACCCAAACAGGGCCCACGTGACTTTTGGCGCTTCATATCCTAGGGTTAGGTTTTTGGATGTCTAGGGTTTTTGGAATTTTTGTATATTTTAAAAGGCCTTGAGAGCCTCATTGTAATCTTCTTCTTGCGAATGAGCGCAACCGTCACATCTCTTCTCAGAGATAAGCCGCCACCATTCGAGCAAGATTGTTTCTGCTGCATTTTACAGTTTCAACTTATTTCATTATTGAATAGAAAACCAATTTTACTGCATCTTTGTTATTCTGTGCTAAGAATCTATTAATAATTTCTATTCATTTTGTTCTTCTCATAAAATCCGGATCATGCTACCGCGCACTTCTCGGTCCATACAAACTTCTTGTTTTTCTTATGCAATTTAGTGATCGGATTTGCTATCTTCAAAAAACCTTCGACGAACCGTCGGTAATATCCTACTTAACCCATAAAGCTACATACTTATGGTATATTTTTCAATGCAGGCCATTCCATAATAGCCTCTAGCTTCACTGGATCCACAGTGATGCCTTCACCGGATATAACATGCCCTAAGTAATGAATCCTCGATTGGTAAAAGAGAATTTCAACAGTTTCCTGTATAATTTGTTTTCCCGTAAACACTGTAGTACTAAGCGCAAATGTTCATCATGTTCTTCCATCGTCCAAGAATATATCAATATGTCATCAATGAATAATTTAACAAACTCTTCCAAGTATTCACAGAAAACCCCATTCATCAAGCTCATGAATACCCCCGGGGCATTTTTCAGTCCAAACGGTAAAACCATAAACTCATAGTGTCTGAACCTTGTCTTGAATGTGGTCTTAGGAGTATCTTCCTCTTTAATTCATAACTGAAAATACCCTGATCTCAAGTCGATCTTGGAAAACAATGTCGCGCCTTTCATTCAATCAAACAATCATTTGTTCTTGGAAATGGATATTGGTTCTTAATCTTCACCTGGTTCAACTTATGGTAGTCAATACAAAGTCTCCACGACCCATCCTTCCTTCTTATGAAAATAACAGGTGCACCCCAAGGTGACACACTTAGACATATAAGTCCTAATTCCAACACTCCTTCAATTGGATTTTCAACTCCTGTAACTCAGGTGTTGACATCCGATAAGGCATTCTTTCTATCAGTTCAGTTCCAGGTTTCAGGTCAATTGTAAACTCCAACTCTCTTTCGGGCAACAAACCTGGTAACTTTTCTAGAAACACATCAACAAAATCTCATGCTACCGGAAGGTTTTCTAATTCTTCCACCTCACCCCTTTCATTTAGCGTTAAGATTGCATATAACTTACATCCCTTGTGCATGTTTTGTTGCAGTTGTAGGGAAGAAATGAACCTCAAGGATAGTCCCTGGTTTCTTCCTACGATCACTATTCTCTATCCCTCATCGTCGGTCAAACTCAACTATTTCGTCTTATAGTTGAGTATCACATCATGTGATTCCAACCAGTTCATACCAATCACGATGTCATACGATCCTAAGGTCATGACATATAGGTCGTACTTCGCTACAAAAAATCCCAAGTTAATGCGCCAGTTCGTAACCTTTCCTCCAACCTTCTGTTTGGCACCTGAAGCCATTTCTATCTATCTAAATTCGTCTTGTTGGACTGCATTTACCTTAATTCTTTTCAATGTTGCACTAGAAATAAATCTCTCTGTAGCACCAGGATCTAGTAAAATACTAAAATTTTGGTCGGAGATGGTACCTGACATCTCGAGCACAATATACTAGTGCTCGACCTGACAGTTATTAACCGCTGCATGGATCCTGTGGGCCTTGCCCAAATCTCCAACTGTAGTGTGTCCTATTGATCCGATCACTTTGGCCTTCTCAACCAGACAGTCTCGCTGGTAATGTGGCTCTCCACATGTCCAACATCCAGTCTTCGATCTAGTACTCCTAGTCCCATAAGTAGAAGTCGTTGGCCTACCAATCTAAGCTCTTGGTTTGTTCTGCTAAACATGCCTAAAATGCTAGTGTTGTGGGCGAGACTGCTGCTGATGCGGTGATCCCCAGTAGTGAGTCTTTTGCTGAGGAGTTGGTCATCATGGTGTCGTGAACATGGATCCTCTCGACATATCTCGATACCCTGATGTATGTTTGTCTGGTGTCTGATGCTGCTTCGCACCTGATGTCATCTATCCAGTCGATCTTGTAGGGGCCCTACCCTGACCCCTACTGGTCAACTCTTCCTCAGCTATGCGGGCCTTATGGATTGCATTGTGCAACATCTGAGGCATTAATATCCTCACCTTCACATGAACGTTGGAGTTAAGGTCGAACAAAAACTTGTTGACCTTCAACTTCTCCATGTTTAGATGCGAGGCATACTGAAGTATATCCATAAATTTGGCCTCATACTCTAGCACCATACGAACACCCTATCGTAAGGTGTTGAACTCATTGAGTTGGCACTCAATTAATTCCTCTGAAAAATACCTCTCCCATAACTGTTCCTTGAACAATTTCCATGAAACATCTTCGACAACCATGCTCAGTTGAGGTAGGAGCATCTTCCACCACAGAAGAGCGCTCCCCTTCAGCTGAAAGATCGCCATGTGAACCTTCATTTTGGATGTGTAGTCACGAAGTGAAAAGAACATCACCATGTTCTCCAACCATGCCTCAGCGGTTGAGCTATCCTTGACACCCATAAACTCGAGAAAATTAACCTTCTCAATTTCTCTATGAATTCTACCACTGCCAGTTGGAGCATGCTGTGAACCTTCATTGGGTACAGGAGCCCTGGCCTCATCTCTATTGAGTTGGTTAATCAAGGACAACATCATCTCGAAGGACCTCATCAACCAACCACATCCCCCACAATAGCCTATTCATGCTCACAGACTTGTTCTTCTCCTTGGGGGTTAAACCCCTCTGGCGTGGATGCTACTGGAGGCATCACACCTCCTCCCCTAGCACCACGTCATCAACCTCCATGACGTACTCTAACCATGATTACCATATAGATAAATTTCAATTTCAATTAGTGATAAGTTATTAGTCAAGTTCTTAAAAAATTGGAAGGTGTAATGATCCAAGTCACAGGGTTGAACCTGCTCTGATACTATATGTAACAACCCCTCCATTACGACAACCAAAACGATGTACAATAGGTAATTTTTTTTTCTTTACATGAGGATAATAAAATCTTCACAACATAATTGATAGCATTGCAGGCGACACATCATCATAACTAATAAAAACACATAATAAATGCATTAACACAAATAAATAGTGGCACAATCTACACATCATCATAATAAATAACAATGCATAATCAACGCGTTAACATAATCAAATAGTGATGTGATTCAACACATCACGATCACATGAAGCGAAATATAGATAATTGATCAACCATGTCACTGGACATTTAAAGAACTACCTGCCCAGCCTATCCTGCATGGTTAGGACCTCCAAGACACATAAACAATGCTCAAGCCCATAATTCATCCGATTGATTTTGACCACTTAAGTTATCAGGGCCGACGACTGTTCTGAGGAACAAAGAGGTATCTAAATACCATAACTCAATCACACGCCGCTACTCTACCTAGAATAACAACATAGTGAATCATCAATTCATCAAGTGCAATTAAAATAATGTACTTTACCTAAAAATCCTTTAAGCAACAAATGAGCGTAATAAGCAAGAGGATTTACATGAGAATAATATATCAAGTGCGCAAATGAAATCTTAATCTCAGATAGTTAACTATACATCTTCATCTTAAGGAATAACTTCTAGGAGCATGTAAGGAAGAGCTAAAATTACATAATCCTCATGGGAATCCAAAAGAAGATCAATCTGCTTAAGAAATACCTTGGTTTAACACCACCCTCACAATATGTATCCATGTTATGAACTAAAAATCATTTATTTAAATCAAGATTAAATTAATGGTTCCACATTATTTTATTAGTATAATACTAATATCATACTAATTTAATTATAAATGCAAACAAAAAATATAACAATTAAGAATATTAATAATTAACGTTTCCACTCCCACTGTAACCTTAAGTCTTAACCTTGTATAAGTTATGTTGTGGAATCAATAATCCAAAGATGCATCTAATCCCTTGAGTAAAAAACATCTAAAAGAACAGAGCATGTAGAAACTTTGACGGTGAATTATAGTGCGTACCACATATCAATTATTTTATAATGGTGATTTTCCCCACAACTCTGTAACATGTCCTTGGCTGCCTTCTCCTTGTGATTTTCCTTTCTTTTCCCAATGCCTTTTGTGTACATATTCCTCCTTTGATGAGGTTGTATGATCTGAAAATAATGGGCTGACTTGTTATGCTATGCAAGCACCTTCTAGTTCATTAAAATAAACTTTTCAGGACCTTGCTCAATGTGTTAAAATATGCAAGATAGATTATGTGCCAAGTTTATGCATCTTCTTTTAAATGTTCATGTGTGAGGAATTTTTCCTTTAAATGGTTAAATATGTGTTTTAAATATATACACAACAATCATAACTTGCATCAAATAAACCATCAAACTCACAACAAAAACAAGATGATAAAGGAGTTCACCTCTCTCTGGGCTACATCTCCTTGAGCCTCCTTCAATGGACTTGGCTCTCTGGGATTAATTTGTCAAAGATTATTTTACAAGCTACTGCTCAACTCCAATGGAAATACTAACTGTACCATTGGGTTCCAAATACATAAAAACCCCAAAAATGACTAATAAAACTCTGAAAATGGATCATGGCTCATCTGGGCATGACCTCTTCTACATGTGGCCTTAAGCTTCCCTGAGATTCACTGTGGAAAAAACACCCGTAAAAGTCCTCAAATGGATCTGAAACCTATCCCAATGTGTTCAAAGCATAACAATTAGCCAAAAATGATTATTCAATCATAGAAAATAAACATGGGCTCATCTGAGCATGACCTCAATCAATGAGGGCTTCAAGCTCCCTAGAGCTTCTTGAAACTTCAATGGTGAAGTACTTGCAAAAGAAGTCTTCAAATTGCTTTGAAAATAGTGCCAATGGATTTAGAACGTCCAAAAACCCCTAGCTGGGCTTTTTCGACACCTCATTTGGCCAAAAATTGAAGAAGATAGGCCTCCTGCCATTTTCTTCCTTCAAGCTTGTTGTCTCTGGTTCGCCAAAACGCACCTCTGTGTGGCCAACCTAGCTCACACGCTCCAAATCATGCTAAAAACTAGCACACGCATGTAACCGCATAACAGTTAAACTGTCAAATCGTTAACGAAATTAGGCCCCGAAACCGCATAAGCCATGGTCACAAGGGTCACCATGTGACCTCGCGCAAATACGAAAAGGGCCAAGGTTTTGAACCAATGAAAAACCACCAAGTGTTGGTCTAATGGTTGGTTGTAATCATTTAAAACAAAATCCAAAATTCATGCCCCAAACTCGGTCATATGGTAATACATAAAATCAGGGGCTAACCTTTTTAAAATGTACCAAATCCCCCGCGCGCGCAAAGTTAAGGTCATATGGTATAAAGTGTGTGAGTGGGGGTTGGGGTTAAGCCCCAGCCCGGACCCCTACGCCAACCATACATCAACGCAAATTTAAATATATATTAACTCATATATATAACAAGACACATTGTGTGGCACGTTGGCAGTGCGAACTTTGCAAAGGCTTTTGAGTGTATTGGAGGTTCGGGGTTCGATCCCCACAGACCCCATAAAATTTTAAACAAACATTCCAACCAATAACAGGGTGCCACGTGGCAGCCCACAACTGGGCCATGTGGCACCAAACCACTTGCCATGATAATTCCACATGTCCTCAAATGATTCGTCCAAACTGTCAATTCAGCACATACCATGTATCGTATGGCCCTGCCACATGTCGTACGAACATGCCACATCAGCATCCGTACGGACTGTACAGACTGTACAGTCAGTGCATTTTTTTTTTTTGCCTGTTTGACGATTCGAACAGATCGCGATATCTCTCTCATCTGACGTCCCTTTGAACCCAAACGAATTGCGTTGGGTTCATGACGACGAGGCCTACACACCTGTTCGTTTTGAGGCAATTCCGAGAACTTTGATTTTTGAGCTAAATTTTGACCCTTGGTCCAGATTTTGATCATTGTAGGAGATGAAGAAGAAGTAGATAGATCACCCTCTCTATCTCTCTTTGTATGAAGTCTGCTACACCATTTCCATTTTTTCACTTCTCATCTTCTTTGTCGTCACTATCATGGTGATGTCAATGCCTATGTCTCTTCCCAATGCGACCTGGAATGAATAAGATGAGTAGACCTTCATTGCAATCGCAAACCCAACACAGGCTTGAGATAAGTTGTCCCTGCATAGAAAGAGTACTAGTGGCACCCAGAAACGACATTGAATTTATTAGGCTAAGGGACTACCCAACTAACTTCCCTGATCATCGAGTCTAGTTTTTTTTATTTTAAGGAGCAGAGTCAAGAAATGAAGCTGGTAGCGTCTAAGGAAATTTTTTTGTTTGAAATATACCTCCCAAGCCATGTGGATCCCTTCCATCAATTACCCACAAGTCTAAGAGGGTTCATTGTTCATTTTTTTGGGAGTTACAATACACAAGAAATTCCTGACCGAAATCAAAGTAGGCGACTAAGACTAGTTGCATTTGAGAACAAATCCAATGCAACGATCTAAATTTTTCAACAATCCCCACTACAGATTCTATAACCGAGAACGAATCACAACTATAAAAGAATGCTAACTTAAATTCAGAATTTTCATGTTAAAGGCAACGAACAATAGATTGTGTTTGGTAGCATGTTCGCATCTATAAAATAATGCTAGCTTAAATTCAGAATTTTCATGTTAAAGACAACTAACCCTAAATTATATTTGGTAGCATGTTTGCATCTATAAAATAATTCTAACTTAAATTATGCAAGATATCAGATATATAAAATATGCAGAACAGAAATGAAATGCTAGAAATGATAGAATAACAATAAAATATCCAGCATAATCTTCACAATACACAGAAATGATATACGAAATAGCAACATAAATAGCACTTTGAATCAGATAGCAATGTTCACAGGCCTCTTCGAGGGGGCAACCTCCAGTCGAGTAGCGCTCTGTTACAATAATATCCAAGCTAGGGTTTTTCATAACCTC
>JASDQU010192963.1:2838-17919 GCA_032191745.1 Picea mariana | reverse complement strand
GTTCAAGTTTGCATGTGGCACTGTTCATAGACACAAGCATCAACACTAGCACACCAACTATTCAATGTGAAATATTACAATATTATAAAATGTATCACAAGCTAGGAGATATTAGTTTGGTAAGTAGTTGTTGTTGGGGTATTTATTCTACTGAAGTTGCATAGGACTTGCACATGAACTGATTCACAAAATCAAGCACACACACTTGCACTAGAAAGCAACAACTATTGATGTCGAAGATTACAATGTGGTAGAATCATTTCACAAGTTACAATAGCATCCCATATAATAAACAATCATGATTGGGGATATCTACTATGCCAAAGTCACTCAGGACTTGCACTTTGCATAATCTTTAAATACAAGCACACACACTAGCACTAAAAATAGCATGAGTGGTCCATAAGTAGAAAAATGTTGTTGGGAAGACTTGAACATTACTTTCACCAAGCTAGCAACTACCCTTTGACACCTCCCTTCTCTTGGTGTGGTTAGGTAGTTAATTTATACCAACAGAAATAAATATATTACAAAATTGACATGTTCTTGAATTTCCCATGTTTGGGTCGTAATTTAGCCTCATAAGTTTAACTTGGAAAATAAAGGTTTGGGACTATAAAATTTGATGCTCCCTCATTGAAATGTTCATAACCCTAGTACTCCTTTATTAGTGGAGTAAGTAAATAATTTACATTGTCCTCTACCAACTTTCACTCATGTGTAGCTCTTACAGTGTTATGTGAGACCATTTCTATCCCATTGAACCTCAAACAAGAGCATTCATTGTAGGTTACAACCCTCTAGCATGTTCCCTCAAATCAAGTTTCCTTATGTTGCCTCTTCAGGGGTAACAGTCTCAGAGCCACCCAATCAGTCAGGGTGGAGGGGGGCATGTTCCATCTCACATGAGATCAATCAATCATTCCATTCAAATGAAGATTCTCTCCTTGTTCTCCCTCAATTGCATGATGATTAAACCTTCACCACTCAACTACCACATTTGTGGTATATTGATTATGTACATATCCGTACCTCAGATGATAGATGAACTTGGTATATTATTCTTTCAGTATACATGGTCACGATACTTTGGTTTAAAATGCAATGTCTCACATGTTGTATTTTCTCCCTGTGCATTTATGGTAATTCAGAAATGGTGCTACGACTTTTAAGGTAATGAAAATGGTAAACATTCAAGTGTTATCTAATAACAACTTCGTAACGATAATTTTTTTTATCTTTTGTCTCATTTTATGATAGGAGACATGATTTTCTTTTAAAGATATGATGGGTCTTGAGTTAGGTCATACTCCTAGTGGTCAAGTGGGTGTAGTATGTCCATATCTCAACCATACATAACACCTTTACATTTTTTCCCTCTCACTTAAATCTCATCCATAAAAAATAATAATTCCTCATTTTCTTTGACTTATCAAATGTCATCCAACAAGGTCTAACCAAAGTAAATGAAAAATAATGTAAGCCAAAGTCAAATAAATCCAATTAAAAGGCTAGAGGTGAAGCATGAAAAATAATAAAACATGAAAAAAATAATAAGTTTGGAGCAATGCCACCTCATTAAAAAGTCCAATACCCCAGTCCCATGGTTGTCTATGAATATCTAAAGAAAAGGGACTTGTTCAATAAAATGAACATATAAATAAAAGTAAAGGGGAAGTAAATAAAGAGTTAAGGTGTTAACTCTAAGAAAAAGCACATGTTGAGGTCACAACAACTCCCTTCAATTTCTTCCATTTTGGGAGAAATTGGTGCCCCCCCCCATCTAAACTTCTATATAAATATTATGATTACAAAGTGGTTGATCATGTCTATTATCTTTGCAAGATGCACAGAGGAAAGATTCCATTGTATCATCTAGCTAGCCTCTTAGATTCATAATTTTCGGGTCAAACTTGTTCGATCAACTCCCCCGCCCCCCTCTTTCAAATTTTGATGCATTCAAATCCCATATAGTCCTTGTGATAACCTTGATCTTATGAAAAAGACTTATGGGATCATATCGGTCTGATAGTTCATCTGATTTCACCATCGGATGCATATCTCGTTATAACCCTAAGAGTAAGTTGAAGCTTGACATCCAACAAGACTATCGTAATATTCTCCCATCAAAATCACAAAACCAATTTGCAAAGCTCTCTATTCTAAAAACTCGATCCCAATAGCCTATCAAATACTCCTTTTCCTATTCTCTCATATCGGGCTCTTCCACAAGATTTTACCTTTCTAACGAGAGGCTCTTGATGGTCTTCTCTCAATAAGCTTTCCACAAAGATTAGTTAATGATAATCACATCTTATTGCATCTTTAATACATTATATCAAAATATATGTTCTTATAATGTAATACTAATTTGCACCTAATACCTTCAATTAAGTACATGCATTATCATTATCATCTTTGGTTAATACTTTTCCCAAGGTCGAAAACAATAGTCTTTTGGAAAAATTTCCTCTCGTTTCTTATCTAAGATGGTGTATGATACCTTTTGATAGATTTCGTACAAAAATCCATCCCAACAATATTTATTTTAAAGAATTGTTCCACAGATCATAAAGCTTGATTTGTTTTCCCAACAAACTTACCCTTTAAAGCTTTTGATTCAACAAATAATTACAATAATATTTATTAATTCAAATAAAAATGTCAATACCTTTCCGTCCACTAAACACACACCATCATGATTCCCAATACATAATCACAAATATTCATTGGGGAATCTTTGTCGGAGAGTATAATCACCTTGGCACCTTTCGAGTGCCCCTTCCTGATAACATGCATCCAATAGATCCTTTTCCACAACACTATCAGAATGAATCTTCCAAAAATAAAACTTTTTGATAATGCCCTTCCAATGATTCCTCTTCGATAGTACTATCGGAAAGGTCCCTTCCGAAACAAACATTTCGATAGCATTACTCTAAAAAAACTACCTTGATAGCATGAGCTCGAGAGATTCCCTCTGAAAAAAATTAGTGTTGTTGTACTTTTCCTATCCACTACAGGCTATAATCCATTCATATTAATTACAGAGAGATTGGGTAAAGTTTGAACACTTAAAACCTAAATTGAAGCCCTTATTACACGTCATTCTAAGTTTCAAAGTGAAAAAGGAACTCTATGGAATAAATTATCCAGATAACTTGGATTTATAGTGCGAAATAGTAGGCCACCAAGTATGCATATAATATGTTCAGAAGTTGTTTTCTTTCATTATTAATACTCATATATTAAACTTATTGTGATTTTGTATGTTCTAGAAACTCAAGAAAATAAGATGGCGTGACCATAGACCAAAAGGGGAAAATATACCTCGACAAATGTACCTATAGTTGCTAAAAACCCAAATAACATATTTTCCTATACTAATTACTTCAACCGAGTGGAGCATTGTTCGAGATGGGATGAAATATACAAAATCTTTAACACTGAAGATTTCCCTGTGAAGGACGACGACATAGCAGTGTATCACAACATCGGGAAGAACGATATATATATATATATATATATATATATATATATATATAACTATTTGCCCAATGCTCTTTCCATACAATGATGTTTCAAGATGGGTTTTCTCCCATTTGGATGTTGACACAACTACCGTGGTGAATGAAATAAGAGTTCTAATAGCCTATCTGAGTATAGATGACATTCAAACTAGATACCACCTACATGAACCTGATGTGTCCCTTCACAAACCATTACTGAAGAAATTTTGGGAAGATCACCTAGACTTTGACAAACTAGTGGAGGATTGGTGGGATGAAGAGACATAATTTACCCGAAAATATGATCGATTAGTCTCAGTGCAGTACCTGAAGAGAACTTACCGATTATTGACAACCATGATATGCATATTGTATAGTGAAGAGACCTCTACACACTTCCATATGGATTGGAAACCAATGACATATTGCATGTCTGAGGTAGGGAATATCTTCAACTAGGCCCAGATCCTTAATTTCAATGCCTAGGTTCCCAATCAATGTATGAATATTCACATTGGAAAATGTTCCTCATGCCTGGAAGGAAGATTAAGCCTTCCAATCAATTTGTTTATTCACAGGGGAACCCAAGGGACATGATTTGAAAAACCCAAGGGACATGATTTGAAAAGGATTGTCAAAGAACATGTCAAATCAATGGGGTTGGTACACCATGTGCAACATGATGTGAATTTTGAAAAGGAACTTTTTCCTTTGAATAAGTGTTAAATAGACTGCCAGATAAACCAACAAAAGAGAAGTTGCACAGGGAAGAGGAAGAAAAAAAGAAAATAACCAAATAACAATTTACATCAGTTTTGGCCAGAGATAAAGAAAAGGAAGAGGAGAAGAAGATTGAAGAAGCAAGAAAGGAAGAGGAGAGATATAACAAGGCCTTGGAGGCTGAATAAAAATTCAAACAAAGAGAGCAATAAAAACAAGAAGAATCACAACAGAAGGCAGAGGAAGAGAGTAAAAAGAAGGCAGAGGAGGAAATGGAAAAGAAGAAGGAATAGGAAGAAACAAAAAAGAAAGTGGAGGAAGATAATAAAAAAGAAAAACTAGAGGAAAAAGAAAGTGGAGGAAGATAAGAAAAAAGAAAAACTAGAGGAAAAGAGAAAAAAGTAGGAAGCAACTAAAAAGGCTATTGAGGAAAGCAAGAAGAAGGTTGAGGTAGAAGAAAAGGAAAATTATAAATCTTAGCAAAAAAAAAAGAAGAATTAGAGGATGAAAAGAGAAAGAAACAAGAGGAAGCAACCAGAAAGGTAGCATAAGATGAGCATAAAAATAAAGTAGAGATGGAGGAAAAGAAAAGAAAAGTTGTAGATGTCGAACAAAAGAAGAAGGATGAAGAAGAAAGAAGAGGAAGAAAAGAAATGAGTTGCAGAAGGATAATTAAAAATAAAAGTTGAAGAAGAAATAAAGAAAAAAAGAAGAAGAGCTTGAAGAGGAAGAAATGAAGAAGAAAAGGAAGATGGATGAGGCGAGGAACGATGGAGCAAGCCCAAGTGCCACCATATTAAACATACCCATCCATGCTTGTGCTCCTCTGAAATCAAATCCATGGAAATTTTCCTACTCGTCCCAATTATTAGAATTGGAAGATGTTGTGGTGGCCATGGGAAAATATTGCTATAACAATTCAACAAAGGGGATCGAGAAAAGATCAAATAAAATAAAGAGAGGTGAAACATACATCGACAAAGGGTCGCTTGACAAAATGATTCTATGGAAATCAGGTCTAGATAACCAGGTAAACTCCTTGGAAAATGCCTCAGCCCCAAGTGCATTTGCAGGGGAAAACTTTGTATGAATATGTGAATTGAGTGCCACATTAGAGCTATGCAAAACAAGGGTGGCCGAAATGGAAGGAAAACGGAAGGATCAAAGAGACAATTTGGAAGTTGATTTGAAGATACATGCCAACACAATTGAACAACTACATAAAGAGGAGCTGGAAGCTCTGAAGTTATCACACTCAAAATAAACATAGCAATTAGAATCAACCCATGCACAAGAAATAACCAACATGGAGACAAAACACCAGGAACTCACCAAATTCTCATAGAAGTAAGGACACAAGATCTTAGGACTTGAACATGAAAAACAAAAACTAGAAACCCTCATTAAAGATAGAAGCAAGTAAATGCTTGTATTGGAAACTGTGAAAGAGGAAACTAACGGTGCAAATGAAAGCTTGAGAAAACTGCAAAAATAATTCCTCTTCGCCTTAAATAACATTTAAAGACACTAGGACAACTTGATCAAATTATCATATCAAGTAGATGAACAAAAGAACCAATACAAGAAATCTCAAGATGCACTGAAAAAAATTGTGGATTGGAAAAGTGTATATCATGAGGCACCTAGTACCATGCCCAAATACAATATGTAGAAAAATTAAAAGATAGAGTATTGTTTGATTCATGGAATGTCATTTTTGAAGACATTGAATAAAGTCATGAGCTAGCCACCAAAGATTGCAAAAAGATTTGGAATTATTCATATGATATGTTTAAGGGATTTCGGATGCCAGTGATGCTAAGTTTAGATGAAGCAGCACTGAGCGAATTAAGGATCAAGGAATTGGAAGACGTGCATGACTTCAACAGAAAAGCAATTGATTAAATAAAATAAGTAAATAAAGATCATTTGTACGAATACTTGATAAAGCCAAATTCATTGATCACTTCTATAAAATACTTTCTTTAAATAATTCAACGTGATATAAAGGTAGAAGTGGCAACCAAAGTATGTGATGATGAACTACAGGTAGAAACGATGCAAATCGGCAGGGTAAATGAAGCCTTGAAGAAATATGAATGATGGAAGGTTTATAGTGACAATATAGAATCTAAGAAGATCTCATGAATTTTGTATAATGTAATAAGTTATCTTCTTTACAAAATTCGAATTGTACACCTAATAGGGGCATATGAAACAATAAGGTGTAATTGTCATATAAGATGACGACAATTACATAATGAAAATAGTCTCTCTTGTTTTATAAACGAAAGCTCTACTAAAGAAGAGAGATTTGTGACCATTGTATTATTTATGAATATATAAAGAGTAGAAAGCATTTGGAGATCATGGTTGTTGTCAAATGCATGCCGTACTACTCTACATATGTGTTTGTTATTTAATCTTCTCGAATGCTTGTCATATGAACTACTTCCATGTTCAATGTTTGAAATGGTGCTTATGTTGTTATGATTTCTAGTGGGTATAGTGATGATATTACAAGTCTTATATGCAACTATCTGTGATTGTATCTACAATTTCATTGTTTTAATATAGTGTTGATTGATATGAACTATGTCTATTGTCAATAATATTATTTTGAAACTGTACTAATTTAGCTAGCCTTGCTCCTAATCAGGATAGGATAGGATAGAAAATAAATAGAGTATAATAGTAATTTTCATTTATGTTTTAGATAATTTATTTAGTTTTTAAATGGAATTATAAGGAGGAGAATTCAATTGTTTTTCCATTTCTATTAACCCTTAGTGGAAACCAGGCCCACATACTAGTTGAAAGTTGGTATACCAAATGAGAGTGAGCCTAATTGGGGCTTGCCATCGGGATTCTTCCTTTACCTTCTTGACTGGCCATGTGGACCCACTACCAACTCCCTCTTAGAAGGCTTACATATACAAACAATGAAGATTCCTAGATATTGAAAGATCGTTGGACCATAAAAGGGGATCTATGTCATCATATGAGGCTTTGAGGGTCATTACATGACATTCCCTTTGCCTTTCCATATGTTTTTCACCTTTTAACCTACATCTAACCTGGTTATCTAGGAAATATTACTTCTCTTAGACTTTGTCACATGTAATAAGGGTTAAAAGTGTCTTCCCATGGTGAACTTAGGGAATTTTAAAAATGGACCATTATTATGTTTTTGCATCGTCTAATGGCTTGTAAGGGGGTTATAACCACTATCGTGAGTGGGTACCCTACATTGGAAGTTGTGTACATGTATATGAAGTATCATACATGCCTTGGGAAACATGTACCATGCCTTGAGATCCATGACAATGCATTAGGATCTATGATATTGCATTGGGATCCATGTACCCATATTTGGTCATATCCACCAAGATTGGGATCTGCATCATTTGCCTTGGGATCTATGTATTTCATTGGGATATGTGTCACTACCTTTGGATTTGTGATAGTGCACCAATATATGACATGGATGCCACATCATCACAGTTCCACATGGATTACTTTAGGAGGGAACCCTTGCTTAGTTGGATGATATTAGCCCACATATGTGCCTCATTCTCTCACAAGGACCACATATGGGATTTGTTTAGGTATTTGGGGACTTGGACTAAGCTGTTATAGGCATGGACTAGGTTTTTATAGGTTCCAGACCAAGTTGTCTCAATTGGTTACATGTGGTTGACCTAGTTGTTACTCTTCGAGACCTTGCACACTTGATGACGTGTCTATTAGACCACACATGCCTCCTCTAAAGGGGCACACCTTGCTTTGGGTTGACTATTCTTTATTGCTATGACTTGGACCCTCACTTCATGGTATTTTATTGAGGGAACCTCCTTTTTGGACCATTATTTGACCAAATCTTGTAAATTCAACACACATTGAGTAGGAGCACACCTTTTCTAGAGCATTTTTGGACCATACACGTGGCTTTCTAGTCATTGTTTCCATTATTTATGAAGGTGCCCTTATCTTGGGTAGATTTGTGTAACTACTTGAGTGTCCAACCCTAGTTTCTTGTGCTCATGGTTTTAACACATGGTATTGTACTTTTTTAGAAGGGTTCCTCTCCTATATAAAGAAGGCTACGTTCTCACTTGTAACTAGAGTTTGGAGAATAAAAACTATTTGGATAATTTCTTATATGTGTTTTTGGCATTGTCTTAATATCTTCTTGAGGGTTTTTTTTTAGGGATATAGCAAGAGATTTTCTTTATAACAAGTGAAAGATGGTTGAGAAATATAGCAAGGATCCATAAGATGAGTAAAATGATACAAGTGGAGGAGCTTCATCAGGTGATATCTCTTCATAGTCCTTAGTTTTTTCTACATTAAACTAAAGTATTGGGTTGGAAAAGCTTGATTTTGTTTCAAACTCGTAACTTGGGATGGTGTAGAGGATATTGTTTTCCTCTTAAGGAGCTAGTAAAACACTCCTATCACCATCAAAATGTTAACATTCTAATCCCGACAACTAAGTAAATTGTTTACTAGTGATTTCCTTGTTGTAAATCAAATTAGCAACTCACAAAACAAAATACACTTGTTGGAATAATTAAATAAAACAAATAGCAAAAGAATAATGGAAACCAAATCTCATACACAGTATGAAAATATATTATGCCCTTCAAATTAGCTTATCATTAGAATAATATCAAGTCTTACAAGGGTTCCCAAACCTGGGAAAATGTCCCACTGAGAAATAAATAAAACTATATACAACACCTACAACCCTAGCAACTCCTTCGTGGTTGTACAACCATGTAATTTCACTTCTAATAACTAGTATGTGCATGTCCTCATCGTCACCCGCGTACATACATGCTTTTATGTACTACAACCCATGTACATATGTGCATGCCCTCATTGTGAAGTGCATACAACTCTGTAATGTTGTTGTGGCTTCGAAATCCATAGGATCTCCTTGTGGTTGTCCATGTTCTCTTTTCTCCCTAACTTGTATTGATCTCAAGATGAAAATCCTTCTCCACCTATCTAAGATATTCTTGAGAAAAATTCCTTCTTTGCTCTCACTCTATAATGAAAAGTATCACCTCCTTTACCGTAACCTTGCTTTTATAATATTGAGATATGAACTAACCCTAATCTCCAAAGTGATTGATGACTAAGATTAAATCTCACCTCACCCGAGATCAATGGCTACGATTTAATTCACTAATGCTAATAAATTTAGCATTTCATTAAATAAAATTCATATAATTAATAAAAGCACTTTACTTTAATAATTTGTTTAATTAAAGTAAATTGATAAGGTTGAAGGTTTTGGACGACTTCCAGACGTCTAGACATTTAGAGTTGTGTGAAAGTACCTATCCAATGTTATAAACATCAACACTCCCTCTTAATGACGAAGGTATTTTGCACCACTCCAAGTTTGTCCCTAAAAAACACAAACTTCCCTTTAACCAAGGGTTTGGTCAAAATGTCTACAACCTTCTCATCTATGGAAACATATTGAAGCTTGATTGTTTCCTTCTATATCCTATCTCTGATGAAGTGATACCTGATCCCAATATGCTTGGACCTGTCATGGAATACTGGATTCTTAAAGAGTTTGATACAACTCTAACTATCACGGTATATCATTATGGTATCCAAATCCTAATCGAATAAAATTGTAAGTGATTTGTGAAGCCAAATGGCTTCACAACTATCCATTCTCATTGTCATATACTCTTCCTTTGTTGAACTGAGTGCAAATTTTTTCTTCCTATTGAACCATGATATCATTGTTGATCCCAAGTTGAAGCAACACCCTGAGGTGCTCTTGCTATCTACTGCATTCCCTACTCAATCTAAGTATGAATATCACTGCAGCCTCACTCCATCACCTCCAAGATACCTCAACCCATACTTCATTGTACCTCTTAAGTACCTGAGCACATTATTCACTGCTATCCAATGCCCCTGCCTCAAATCCACCACGAGATGACTCAAGGTGTTCACAACAAAGCATATATATGGCCTAGTGTTGATCAAATACATCAAGGACCTCATCAGTTTCTTGTATAACCTGGGATCCACCAACTCTGAATCTAAAGTGACATTATATGTCGACCATAGGATGGACCAAAAAATACTTAAGAACCTATTGTCTCGATTGTAGCCTTGGTTGTGATGTTCTTCTTGCAGGGTGCCAAAATCGTCATCTTAGAGAATCTATCAACGATCACAAAGACACGGTCATTCCCATGCTTGATTGAAGGAAAATCGGACATGTAATCACTATAGCCTCACTCCATCACCTCCAAGATACCTCAATACATACTCCATTGTACCTCTCAAGTACCTAATCACATGCTTCACTGCTATCCAATGCACCTACCTCGGCTCCACCATGATCTGACTCAAGGTGTTCACAACAAAACATATATTTGGCCTAGTGTTGACCAAATACATCAAGGACCCTATCAGTTTCTTGTATATCATGGGATCCTCCAACTATGAATCTAAAGTGACATGAGACATCGACCATAGGATGGAACATAAAGTACTTAGGAACCTAATGTATCAACTGTAGCCTCGGTTGTGATGTTCTTCTTGTAAGGTCCCAAAATTGCCATCTTAGAGAATCGATCAACGATCAGAAAGACACAGTCATTCCCATGCTTGGTTGAAGGAAAACCAGACATGTAATCCATGGAGATGGACTCCTAAGGCCTATCTGGAGTGAGTAGAGGGGTGTATAGCCCCTATTTCTTGATGGCGGGTTTGGAAATGCCGCAAGTAGTGCAGGATTTGATGTACTTGCAGTTATCTTTGTTATAAATAATATGTGTGCTCATTTAACCATAGAAAATATAGCAATATTTTCACCCAACCATAGGCCGAAGCCACCCCCTAGCACCTTAACCTTGACAGAGAAAATAATTTTGGAAGCAAACCCTAGGTCCAAAATCCAATCAAGGTAGTGTACCACTCTCCAGAGATAGCGTACCAAGCAAAAAGTCCAAACCATAACCAATAGAAAGTCCAAGCCTAAAATCGAAAATACTAGTTGCAGTAACTACAGCTACAGCTACTCTCCAAACTTCGCACTTACTAAATTTATGGAGTGCTTACTAAATTTTTGCAATTGCGAGTTGTGTGTATCCAAATGAGCTCTGGCGTCCTGTATTTATACTGCTCTTCCTTAGCTGTCTGGGTTGACTTATCTTTCTGGTGGCTAAAAACGCAATATTAATTATTTTCTTTAGCTAACTTGTCTTCTAGGGTTATGTTTAATGCTTTAGGGTTTCTTATTGCTTCCCAAAATATTATATTCTTGTTAGGGTTACACGTGGAGGTTTAATACCTCCTGCAACTACCATAATATCAACACTCCCTCCTAGTTAGGGAGGTATTTAAAGGTAATTGTCTTGAGCACAAACATACCATTCAACCGGTAGCATCATCATAGCCACACAAGCTATCTCATAATAAAATCACAAGCACCATCATCACTATCAGTATCATCTGATAGCATCAACTATATCATCTCTCAAATCCATACTCCATTTGAGTAATCATGCATGATGTTAGATAAGTCACTCACTCCACAGAGTGATAAAAGAATCATTCTTCTAATCTGAACATATGTCCTAAAAGAATAACTATTCCAACAAATGTTGGAAGCCATGCCATGGGATACAAGGACTATTCTTCTAATCCAGACATACGTCCTAGAAGAATAAATGTCCTGGACCATTTTCCGCCTGGAGAATGTATGTCCACCAGAACAATGACTATCCATATAGTTGATAATCATTTCCAACACTACTGCTAGTCTTCATGGAAATCAGAACAATGCCATTCAATAGAACACAATTGTGTCTATACATAGTAGTACACAACTATTATCCAGTGATACACAACGACACCAAGTAGCACATAGATACTTAATCAGTGACGCATAGTCACAACCAGTGGAACATATCCACCACAATAGCATACATCTACTGTCCAGAGACATACAGTCTCCAAAAAAATCATATCATACATGTAAGACCCTTCATCTGCTGGAAAGACTCCTACAATGTGCAACCCGTAAAAGCATCCTTAATTTTTATTTTTTTTGGTGTAGGAAGGTGATAATGACATTATACTCAACATCGCAACACGACGACGAACACAACGCAAGCAACTCAAACCCCAACAACATTACGACCAATCATAAAAGCACATCAAACACCTAAAAGTAGCGTACGACATTCAACCTACGAAGAATAAGAATGACTACCCTCCCGTCCTACCCTGCAATGGTTAAGACCTCCAGGACACATAAGCAACGCTCAAGCCCAGGTTCCCATCGATTTTGACTATTTAAGGTCTCAGGGCTAGCAACTATTCTGAGGAACAAAGAGGTGTCTACATCCCCCGACACCGGCAGACCAAGCAATTAAATGTTTACAAAACCAAGTACAAACAATAATTAAATGAACGACCACACCCTCAACGGGAAGCGCAAGCTCAATGACTTGGTCAACAACCAACCATTATTCAAGGATAAAGGGTAAGATTCAAAGCTTTAATAACTGGTCAGTGATCCAGTCTAAATCCCAACTAGTCTAAATCCCAACTAGTCAACAATTAGCAATTCAATTTTGACCTTAAAAGCAACCCAACTAGCAAGTATAAATCATGATATAGACACTAACTACCAATATAATCTAACATTAATTCGCTTTAACCTTAGCAATTTCCAAATGTAAACAATATTCACTATATCAACTACAAGGTCTAAGATTAACATGCTATTAATGACTTAACGTCCAACACACCGTCGGCCATTAACTAAATAACAATAGTAACAAACTTGATGTCGAATGCTACCGTTGATACAATAATAAAGCAGTTAACAAGGTATCTAGTCATGACAATTAACCAATCATTTAATATAGCAATAACATATTACATCAATAAGGCTGGAAGCAACAGCTAAGCATTTATTAACTTAATAAACTCCACATGCGTCTATCTTTATTCTAGGTACCAAATCACTGTTGCCTTCAACGATAGTCTGACTAGAATAACATATATCAATTTAATTGATGCATTTACCAACATTAAACAAGGCGCGGAAACATGCATCATGACAAATGTGCGAGTAAGGACAATAATTGCACTGGGAGTAATTATAGTGGCAGTGATAATTAATGTTTTATAATTATTTTATATTATTTTTTTATACAATTTCAAGGGCACGGGCTTCACTGGTTTACATTACATTGGCACACAATTTTTTCCTAAAAATAAGGAGCGTTTAGGTCATTAACAAAAAGAGTAGAGATACTATTTTCTATAAATGAGAAACAAAATCCTTTTTAATTAGAATGTTGCTCCAAAATTTTGAATTGAAAGAATAGTTTATTTATCTATAATGCATCAAGTAAGGATGGTTATATCGTGCAACTATTATTTCCTGAAATCAGCGAAATCAAAAGAGGAAGGACATCGTTTGCCAGGAAGTTTCACAGTCCTATTGGGACTCCAGTTATCGAATAAGTGATGGGTCCCTGCACCTACATTGTTTTGTGAAATGAAGTTGATTTCCATTAACTTCGTGTCTAACTCAGAATGGAATTCGAACGCATGCAGGTGCATCAAACTGGTCTTCCTTACCCAGGGGGAAATGACCCAACAAAGAATTATGAGTTGTAGAGGAAAACATTAGCCTCCCACAGTTCTAAGGCTAACACAACGGTTTTGGATATGTGCATGTGATCCAGGAATATGCCAAGGGTACAAAGAATTCCACACAGTACCCTAATTAAGTTAACGGTGTCAATGAAATTTCGCTGTCAGGAAATGTAGATGGCAGATTCGCCTAAGATTTCGACAAGGGCTAATTATCTTCGAGTGTGTTTGGTCTACTGGGTGCATGATTGTTCACTTCTAAGAAACACAGGTTGTCATAACCAATTTCAGAAGGAGAAAACAAAGTTGGAAAAATAATTCGACCATTACATAAATACCATATCGCAGAGTTGTATTACAACCGCCATTACGTTGATACGATTTGTTGAGGAAAGGATTATACATTCATTACACAAAACATTTCTGCAGAAGTAAATACAACGAAAACACAAATACGTTTTGCAGAGGAAAATTCCATACGGCCATTACATAAAAACCGTTCACAGAGGTAAGGGTAATAACAACGAATTTACACAGTTTGCAGATACAATTTTACACAGTTCGCAGAGGTAAAAGTCATAATTAACCAACTAAAGATGTGGCATCCGTCCAGCGATGAGCCCAGAGAATTTAGCTGAGAAAACAATGACATATGTGGTTATGATGGGTGAATACAAACCCCCTTTTTTTACATTAACCAGAGATAAGAGATAACAGTAAAACAAAAACGCAAGAGCCGTAGTAGAACGTTATCTAATCTAGAGATTGGATACATCACATCGTGGGAAGGGAGGGATGATATAGAATAAAAACATAAAGGAACAATACTCTGCCTCGCAGAAGCAAAATAGTGGGAGAGAAAAAAAACGTGGTGCAAACAAATCATAAGCAAGACGCAGTGTCATAATTCTCCATCAACACATAAAACTCCGGATTAATAATTTATCTGTCCACGCAGGAAAATGCAGAGTTAAAAATTCGGGGATAGGGGTTATAACAGTGGCAGAAGTACTCAATACAGAAAAGCGCTCTGACCATCAATCAAGCAAGAGCGAGGGTAGACGACTATGGGAACTTCATTCGCTCACCATCCTTGCACAGAAAAGCAGGGCGTTGAGATTCATAGGTCTTTTAACACTAAGGCGACGACCGTAGATCAGGTGACGAGCCAATTTCTCAGGCGAGGACTGGAGCGCTA
>JASDQU010192962.1:9904-31943 GCA_032191745.1 Picea mariana | reverse complement strand
CATTAGGACAACACCAATTCCATTTCCCGAGGCATCACATTCCACAATAAAGGTTTTTGTTGAAGTCTAGAGTGGTCAAGACAGGAGCTTTGCACATCACCTCTTTAAGTTGTTCAAAATATTTAGTTACCTGGAGTCCATGAAAATGAATCCTTCTTAGTTAGTGTCATTAAAGGTGTTTTTATTCTTCCATAGTGTCTAACAAACGTGCAGTAGTAACCTGTCAAACCCAAAAATCCTCTAAGATCCTTCAATGTTTTGGGAATCGTCCAGTCCATCATGGCCTTAATCTTGTTAGGGTCTACCTTGACACCTTCATGAGATACAATATGACAAAATACTCTACCTCATTTACCCCAAAGAAGAATTTGGATGGTTTGGCATATAGTTGTTGCTCCTTTAGTAGTTGTATCACCTTGTCAACATGTTGCACATGATCCTCCCAAGAATTGCTATAGATTAGTATATCATCAAAAACTACTAACACAAATTTTTGAAGGAAGGGCTTGAAAATGGAATTCATCAATCCTTGGAATGTGGAAGGTGCATTTGTAAGGCCAAAAGGCATGACCAAAAATTCATAATGGTCTTCATGAGTTCTAAATGTTGTTTTTGGGATATCTTCTTCCTTCAAACAAATCTGATGATACCCTGAACGAAGATCCAACTTTGTGAAATAGATTGTTCCATGTAGTTCATATAACAATTCATCAATGACGAGAATGGGAAACTTATCTTTAATAGTGATCTTGTTGAGATTTCTATAATCCGGACACATACGCCATGAGCCATATTTCTTGAATACCATTACCACCGGTGCAAAGTAAGAACTTTAGCTAGGTCTAATAATTCCAGCCTCTAACATTTCTTCAACCATGCGCTCAATTTCACTCTTCTGGGCATAAGAGTATTTGTATGGCTTGATTTTAGGAGGAACACTCCCAGAAATTAGTTGAATATCATGATCATGATTTCGAATGGGTGGAATACCTTTGGAAATATCTTCAAACACTTTTGAATGTTTATCAATGATCCCTTGGAGATCTAGGGGAATATATGGCTTAGATGTTTTAACATCTAGTGAGCATAGTTGTGCAATTACACCTTGATGCCCCTTTTTCAATAATTTTTTCATGCCATTGGAGCTTATCACCTTACTAAGTTTCCCTGTGATACCTCTTAACTCAATTTCTTTCCCTTCCAATGAAAATTTCATGAAAAGTTCTTGAAAACTAAAATCCATTGTTCCTAATGGTTGTAACCATTGGATTCCTAGCACGACATCAGCACTACCCATGGGTATAGAAATCATTGCATATTTCCCCATAGTAAGATTGATCTTATTGCATTTTCTTGAGCAATTGATAGTTCCTCCATCTGCAATCATTACTTGAAACTATGGTGTTGGATATACAAAGCAATTGAGAGTTTTGGCTAATTTATAGTGAATGAAATTATGAGTACTACCAGAATCAATTAGGAGTATTACCTTTTTCTTTTTGATATATCCTTCGATCTTGAGGGTTAGGGAGTGCTAATTCTAGCCAATGCATTACACGATATCGTGGGATTCAAATCTTCAAAAGAAATCACATCTACATTTTCATCTTGAGATGGTTCTTGTTCTTCTTCTTCTTCTTATTCCTCCTCTTCACAATCTATGTATAATAATTTCTTCTCACCACACTTATGTCCCTTACTGTACTTTCTATCACAATTAAAGCATAAACCTTTTGCTTTTCTTTCCTCCAATTGTTGAGGTGTCAACCTGGGAGGTTGAGGTTTTTTAGAAGAAGGAACATTATTCTCTCAATAGATGTTAGGAGTGGTCCTTCTAGTATCGATAGCCATATTTTTACTTTAAACATTTCTTGCCACCCTAAATGCATTCTCCAATGATTTGGGTTCCCAAAGACGAACCTCATGTTGAATGTTATCCCTTAAAGTTCCTATGAATACATCAATCAACTTCTCATCTAGAATATATGTTACATTTATATTAAATCTTTGGAAGTTCTCAACGTGCTCTATAACTGAACCCTTTTTCTTGATATTTATCAATTGGCTAAAGAAGGTATGTCTCCTTGTATCCTCATAGTGTGCTATCATTTCTTCCGAGAAAATTGTCCAAGTGACGAGTGATTTGAGAGAACAAAGCCATCGATACCACACAAATTGATTGGGTTCTAAATATAAAGAAGCAATCTGTACCTTTTGTGTATGTGGAACATTATGTAGATCAAAGAATTGCTCCATATGAAGTATCCATGTGATTGGGTCCTTGCCATCAAACTTCCTCATATTTATATTAGAAAAGTGGTTGGTCTTCAACCCAAAGTTAGAGTTTCTCCATTATTGATTCATATTCCTTGTGTCCTCATCATGAATTTCATGGGATACATTTTCATTTTCACTTTCAGGTGTCCTCTCTATTAGGAAATTTTTGAATCCTTCCATGATATCCCCTTTTAAACCATCCATCTTAGTATTTATTGCCTCCAACTTAGCTTCCGTTGAATCCATCATCTCTTGTAATTCATCTTTTTTTACTGTCTTCTTTTGTAAATCATTTATGTCCCTACGCATTTCTTCACCTTCATAAAGAGTCCAAGTAGGATTGTCTGGAGGCTTATTTGGTGTAGAAGTTCCCTTTTTTGGTGGCATGTTGGCCAAGTATCACTTTAAACCTTGATTTTGAGGTGGTTCTGCTAGACAATATTTCTTTTATTGTATCTCCAAAAATTTGGCCCTTCTAGGTATGAAATTTTATTTTTTTGTAGTTCTCTGATATTTCTTCTCTGCAATGCCACAAATCTAATCAAAATTGGATGTGCCAAGTATAATTTATGGTAACTTCCCCACAGTTTGTTGATTTTTGTCCCTTCCAAGAGATATCACTTGTATAGCATGCCCCACACAAAATAATTGGTATAAAATTATGAAAATTGTAACAGAACTACTACAAACTATCCACTATCCAATGCAATGGGTCTCACTCAAATTGGATACTCGAGGAAGAATTTATTATTATTTTACCCGGAACAACTACTTGAGACTAGTCAAATACCCTATCTTCCACAGGGTGTATCTACAAATGTAAGATGACCCAGAAGCTGAAATTTTTTTCACAGATAACTTAATAAGTTATGTGAATATTCTACAGATTTCAGGGTCTGAAACGTTACAGAAAAGTTTTTATAGTGAAATTTCCGCGATGTCTCAATTCAAGATGATTCCAGAACCCTATCTTACATAGGCTTTATCTCCTAAATTATAAGGCCTCGGGGGCTTAAATTTTAACCCAATGTACCTTGATCCATCTACTAAATACCCTCCAAAGGGTTCCTTCTGAAACATCGTAGAAAACAAGTTATATCAAAAATTCCAATGTGTCTCAGATGTAGCAGCGAAACCCCAAGACCTTGAGCTCTGATACCATATGTTAAGAAACAAATATCAATATAGCATAGAAAAAACTTAGAATAAGTACTCAACGCCTTGAAAAAGAAATAATTTTAGGTAATAATCCTCTTTGAGGGGGCAACCTCCTTATACCCCACATAAATGTCCAAAAATAAGATGATTCCAAATGAAAATGTCTCCTTGGTATATATATAGGAGACTAGGAGGTACAATTACAACTAATCGACTAAAGATGACATAAATAAAATAACATTACTAACGTAATATGCCCCAATTAAGGGGTAATGAGACATTATTAGGGCTTAACAAAGCATGTGCCAATGCCTCAATAGTATACCAAAGACTTGCCTCAAGCATGCACCATAACATCATCAACATGTAACCCTCAAAACATGCATATAAACATACATGTAACTCTATAACAGACCCGGTGTATGTGATCACAAACCTACAGATCTTCCTCAACTTCGGCAATAAGAGAATAGCATCTTCATCAAACTTTATCTTAGTCTCACAGGACTAGTTTTTGGATTAGTCACAAACCCTAAATTTCAACAAACATAAATCAATACATGTAATGAATAAAGGTATGAAACTTGTACCCAATATTTTTCAATATCTTATCTACAATTCCTCCAAGTTTGACTGCTTGGAACATCCCAAAAAAGGTGTTATAGAAAGCATGGAATACATTGTTGAATTCTAGCTTATTCTAGAAATCGAACTTGTAGAGCATGCCACGTGTGGAATATTGGATATATGGTCTAAAACTAATAAAAAACATACTATGGACTATATTGTATCCAATGCATTTGGTATCACTAAATTTGGATACTCTATGAAGAAGTTATGGATGTTTTACCTGGAACA
Source organism: Picea mariana (assembly GCA_032191745.1). Lineage (NCBI taxonomy): Eukaryota > Viridiplantae > Streptophyta > Pinopsida > Pinales > Pinaceae > Picea > Picea mariana. The sequence continues at coordinate 27,650 of JASDQU010192962.1, read as the reverse complement.
CTTGTTTGAGACTAGTTTTAGGACTAGCCAAAAACCCTATTTTCCACATAGGGTATCTTAGACAATATAATGACCCAAAAGCTGAAATTTCTACCACGAGTACCTTGCTATGTCTTCTCAATATCTTCCAAGTTTTAATTTCTGAGTCATTATATAAATAACGTTATAATTAAAATGGTAATATGACTTGTAAATAGCATACCTTAGAACACACCCTCACAAGACTTCATACTCCCTTGGAATTTATCCCTTATTCACTTCATCTTCCCTCTAAAATTAGCCTCACATATCCTTGGTTACCTAAGATATGAATCACTTACTCACATAGAATATATTCAATAGAATGTATGTGTGAATGTACTTATGAGTGACTTCTTAAGGTGTATATATACTTTTTCTAAGTAACCTCTTCCTTAACTTTAGGGATTCTTGAACTTTCTTGTAACAACCACTTTACCCTTTAATTAATGAATTTCAACCAATTAGGGGCTTCTTAACCCATATTTGGGGATTCCATAGAGTATTCTTAACCTATTTTGGGGGCTTCCAACTTCATGACCTCATAATTCCTCAATCATGAGGAACCACGTGGCATACCACCTATCACCGGAAATGGCATGACGAGGAATATCCATCCATGAGTGTATTACCTTCATGTACAATTTCCTTCATGTCCATATTCCTCAACCAACTTTGGGTACCATAACCATACCTACAGGACTTCATGTAGACTTCATCAAATGCACCCAACACATCTGCTAACATCAACCACTCCATCAGTGACAACTATCTCACCATCAATATCAACCATATCTCTAGGGCTTATAGACTTCTCCAATGGTTGACATCAATGAAAACCAACTTCCAACAATATCCCCCTTTGGCATTGATGGCAACACCAACATTTATGAAAACATTGATGCTCCAACACTCATTCTCCCCCTGTGACCATTGCTCCTCATCAATGTTTCTCACTCTCCCCTTTTGACATCAATGGAAAAGGGTATATCTCCTTTGGGATGCTCCCCTGTATTCATGCATCTATTCTCTCTCTCTATTTCCATGCCTTTGTTCTTTCTCTTCACATGTTTCTCTCCTTATGTGACTTCCCCTAAAAGTATACCTTTTTCTAAACAATCATTCTCTTTCTCTTCCTTTGACATCACGAGAAAAAGGATAACTCCCCCATTCGGTATGTCTCCCCATGTCTACATGATTCTAATCTTATGTTATTTATCTCTTTATCTGATGATTTCTCTTCCCTTGAATTCTCTACAAGATGTCATGTAAATAAATGTAGGGTTCCATGTAAGTGTTTATTTTCCTCTCTTTTAGTGCTTGATAATTTTCCATTGGTGCCTCCTCTTGTAATTCTCTGATATATATAAAAATCATTCATTACTTGATTTCAAATGATCTTTCATGACCATACTTTTCAACAAATTCCTTCTGATGATATAGCTTCTGATGGAGGTTTCCCTTTCCCTATTCGATTGTGCCTTTCCCTGATTGACTTTATGTGACCAATTGATTCCAATTGATTCCATTGATTCCAATTTTAAATACATTGCAATGCATATTCTTTGACCAAAGTTTTATGTACATGCTAATTATCCATCTCTATCCATAATTGTTATTCATATTCTCTGACCCATTCTTTTTGTACCTGCTAAATATCCATCTATGTCCATATGTCGCAAACTATTCATAACTTTGTTACTCAACTGTCCACAATGATGACCCATCTATCACTCTGTACTTCTACTATCTGATTGCTCTGAAATTGTCTCTGCAAATACTTCAACCTACTCAAAGGATAGTTCTTTGATATATAGTAGCTATTGCATTGAATCCCCCTATTCAATATTCATATTTACTGGGAGTCTCCAAGCCATATGGCTCATAACAATGGAGGAATATTCCCTAATGTGTATTAGTATTCCTCTTTGTCTGTATACTCATCATCTCTCTGAACTCTGACTTCTTCCTTTCTGTCTATGGATTGATCTCTCACTACAATTCGTGAAATTACAATCTCTTGGACATGTTCTTTATTCACCTCGTCTTCTTTTCTTTCTCATACTACTTCAAAACCTGGGATCTTTGGGACCTATTCTTCTTGTTTTTCATTTCTTCTCCAAACCTTCCTGTATCTAACCTCTTCCTTTTTCCTTTTAGATTTGTCTTCATCTCGTACTATTGCCAATACCGAGTATGTCTTTTGGGTTTCCTTCATTCATTTGATCTTCCTTTACCTATTCTTTTTTTTTACAAACCTTCTTATCGGTGTTCTTTCTCAAGGAAGTATCCATCATGCTTCTACAATCACGAGCTATGTGACCATAATTGTGGAATTTGTAACATTCAACATTGAGTGGGGCCACATAAGCATTTATTTTTTCAACATTTCTTTCATAATCCCTACAATATGCAACTATATGTCCAAAGTTAGTACAATAAAAACAATGACCATAAAATAAATTTACATACATGGGTGTGAATGATCTTATTTGTGGTGTAGTCCTTCTGAATTCCTTCCTTGGTTGATCATGATCTTCTCTTTTGTTGATCCCTTTATTCTGATTGAAGCTTCTCTGTGGCTTGAATGTCGAGGGTCTTCTTGAAGATGTATCTTTATCATTTTTCTTTGATTCTGGCTAACCATGATTCTTCCTTTGACTACTTCTGCATAACTCTTACTCTTTTGTTCATTCTTCTTTTGTGGAAACTTGGAGTGCTTCTCTTCAAAATTCTCTACTAATGATGTGGATGTTTCTGTCTCTTCATCATTCCTGTTGATCTTGATGATTTTGGCTCTTAATGTGAAAACTTCTTCTTGAATATTCTCAACCTCTTCTTCTTTCTTCATCATATAACTCTTCATGACTTCTTTTGTTCTCTTTTCTTCTTCAAGTAGGATCTTCAATGAGATGATTTCTTCTTCAAGTCTTCTTTCTCGTTGATTGAATTATGCTTCAAGATTGTTTTACTTAACTTTTTCCTTCTGCTCTCCTTTMTTTCTTTGTGATATTATTTCTGCTTCTAAACCATGTTTCTGACCCTTGAGAGTTTCTTCAATCCTTCTGGCTTCTTCTAGCTGAGATTTTAGATTCATGACGATTGGTTGGGATTCTTCATATATTTGAACACATTCTTTTATCATGATCAATCCCTTCTCAAGTGACTTTCTTTCTTCTCTTTCTTTCTTTAGTTTATYTAAAGCACCGATTAGTTCTACTTCAATATCTATCGTGCCTTCTTCACAATCTTGTTCTTATGAATCTATCTGACATGATTAGCATCTCTCTTCTTGTTCTATATCTTATTTAGCATTTTCTGACTCTGTGATGGGAGAAAAATAGATATTATGTAGTTTATCCCAAAGTTCTTTAGTTGATGAACATTTTCCAACTTTGTCTTTTATTGAATGAGGTAATCCTTCCAATATAAAGCCCATTTCTATTTTGTTGTTCTTTTTCAATTCCTTCTTGGATGATATTTTTGGATTATTTTTAGCAGTGTATATTCTTGTAAAAACTAATTGCCAAGCAGCATATCCATGTGCCTGTAAAAATGTTTTCATCCTGATAATCCACAACTCATAGTTCTGACCAATATGACCATCAAACCACGATATTCCATTATATGTTTATGCACTATTATTGATCTCTGTGATCTACCTTCAAGTGGTTAAATTGTTTCCTGAAGGAACCTACTCTGATACCAATTCTTGGAATACTGAGAGGGGGGGTGAATCAGTATGAGCACGTTTACCACTTTTAACCACAATATATAAAATTCAACTTAATAAGCAGTATATCATCAATATATCATAAGCATATCAACGTAAGCAACATCACATCAAGTACACAGTACACTAGAATTTACGTGGAAACCCAAATGGGAGAAAACCATAGAATGCTTTCTTATATATCAAATTGCACATTCATTGGAAGCACAAACTTCCCAATTATCCAGTTGCAACTAGAAGGAGGCTATTGTTGATGTTACGATAGTTGTGGGAGGTATTAACCTCCACGTGCAACCTTTGACGAGACGAGAATATTCTGGGAAGCTAGAGAAACCCTAAATTGTTGGATAAGAACCCTAGAAGATAAGTCAGCTGAAGAGAATATTTTATATTAAGTTATTAACCTCCAAAAAGAGAAGTTGGCCTAGTTAGGTGACTTGGAGCACTATAAAGAGAGGGCACTTGAGCTCATTTGTCACATTCACTCTCACGACTTCATAAGGACTAGTGGTGTGCATGACTGGAGGAGAGTTGTAGATGCTGCAACGATGACTTAGTATTTGGTTTATGGTTTGGAATTTCTTCTTGGTACACTATCTTTGGAGAGAGGTACACTACCTTGGTTGGCTATTGGTTCTAGTGTTTGCTTCTGGAATTATTTTGTCTGTCGAGGTTAAAGTGCTTGGGGGTGGCCTTGTGCCTATGGTTAGGTGACAATATAGTGATATTGTCAACGGTGAAAAAAAGAAAACTTATTATTTTAACAGGTTATGGGCCCACATTATCTTTAGACGGTCTAACCATTGGAAGGCAGATTGGGAAGTTCATTTTCAAGCTCGTTATAGCACCATTTGCAATTGCAGTTGCAGTCAGTTTTTGTAGCACCAGTAAACCCTAACCCATTTGTTCGAGAACCTATAGTAAAGTGTTTTGTATATTTATTTGACATTCTAGTGTGCCCTAGCCTAGCGCACCTCTTGGTACCCTCAGCTAGAAAAAACATCAGGTTTGAATTTTTTGTCAAATTAAAAGTTTGATTGGTCAAAGTCAAAGGTTGATTGTTCAAAGTCAAAGTCGAAGGTTGACTTTTGGTCAAATTAATTATGTGGTCAAAATTGAAATTTTAGAGTTTCTAKATTTTTCTAATCATTGGACCTTCTGATTCARTTTCTAACCTCTCCTTGTCAATATGGTATCTAGTTTCASATTAGAAGACAAGTTGGATGATGCTACAAATATTTCAAAGGTATGCACTTGTATATGTCTTTCAATTTATATCTTCTAGCAAATGATGAGTGTGTTTGCAAGGAATGTACTAGATACCTTGTCCACACAATAATATTGGATGTAGTGCATTCAAAGGAAAAAGCACACCCTCCATAGCAGTTGAGGCTCCAGGTTCCAGGATTGATTAAATTGATAAGTTTCAAATTTTCACATACCAAGGTTGATAGTTGCTACATTACGAATTGTGAAAGCGGTCTTTGAAAGGTTCTATTACTGCTAGATGTAATGAATACTTGATAGCATGTGAATACTATTGATATAGAAGCTTATTGTACTTGTTTGCAAAATGAACTAACATCTACTCTAGAGAGATATTTCTTGTTTTGCTCTCGAGAAGCTCATCTTGGTAATACTATGATTATCACCATAAAATTGTTATTCATTCTTGTTACCATAGATATGTTCTTATGAAAAATCTATTATACTGGAAATAATTTTATTGTTCTTTTCTCGGGCAGGTTATCTTACAAGATTTCATGGAGGCTACCATGAGGATGTATTTGTTTGTTCCAAATAAGTTACTATGTAAGAATGTTGTATCAGACATGGCAGAACCACATAGATCTACACCAATATAATACTAAGAAGAGAAGAATATATTGATCCTGTGAGATCATGTAGAGAAGTATGGTGCTCCAGATAGAAAATTTAGAGAAAGAAAGAAGTTAAAACCATATTCCATTTACAAACCCCTCCACCTTTGAAGAAGCAGTCAAGCAAAAAGAATAGAAGGAAGTTGTAATGGAAGAATATCAATAATGAAAAACAATGTATGAAATTTTTTCCTAAATGAGTTTACAAGCTAAACCATGCAGTGCATGAAAGTATCGATAAATACAAGGAAAGGTTCATGTCTATAGGTTTCTCCTAGCAGAAGAGAGAAGATTATGATGAGACATTTTCTCTGGTTTCCATATATACATCTATCAAATCTATCATATCTCTAGCAGAATCCATGGGTTGGAGTTTACATCAGATGGATGTAAATACCACCTTTCTCAATGGAGTAATTGAGGAATAAGTTTACATAGAGAAACCTCGAGGTTTTTAGGTACACCCAAGAGAAACCCATGTATGCAGATTGAAAAAAGCCTTGTATAGACTCAAGCAAGCTCCAAGAGCTTGGTATGCACGTATTGATAGCTACTTGACAAGACTTGGATTTTCCAAGAGTCATGTCGATCCAAATCTCTATTAAAAAGTAGTGAATAATGAACCTGTGATTCTATTGTTATATGTTGACGATTTGTTTCTAACAGGTGTAGATCCTCTCATTATTTAGCGTAAGAAGGAGATAGCTACCGAATTTGATATGAAGGATCTTGGTCTCATGCACTACTACTTGGGATTAGAAGTATGGCAGAAGCATGGTGAAGTCTTCCTAGGACAAGGGAAGTATATTGTAAATATCCTTCAGAAGTTTGGGATGATGGATTGAAAATCCATGAAAACTCCCATGGTAACAAATTTAAGGAAGTTGAGAGATTTTGATTATGATCTAGTAGACTCATCCCTTTACTGGAAGTTGATTGGCTCCTTGATATATTTGGTGAATACTAGGTCATACATTTGCTTTGTTGTGAACATGTTGAGCCAATTCTAGGTGAAACCTAGAAAACAGCATTGGATAGCTGAAAAGCATATCTTGATATATCTACATGGGATGATAACTTATGGTTTCAGATATGTCTCAAACAGTGATATACATCTGCATGGATTTACTGATTCAAATTGGGCAGGGAGTGCAGAGGATAGAAAGAGTACTTCTAGTATGTGTTTCAGTTTGGGATATGCTATGATATCATGGGATAGAAAAAAAAAAAAATTATGTTGCACTCAGCACTACAGAAGCAGAGTATATTGCATCTTGTGATGCTTGTATGGAAGCAGTGTGGCTCTGTAAGTTGGTTTTTGGACTTTTTGATCAAGTGTTGGATTCAATCATGATATATTTTGATAACCATAGTTGTGTGAATCTCTCATAGAACCCGATTTTCCATGACAGGTCAAAGCACATGGAGATCGAGTATTATTTTCTCCATGATAAAGTCCATAGGGGAGAAGTGGTTTTCCATTATATCTCCATTGATGAGAAGACTGCAGATATTTTGACGAAGCCTTTGTCCAAGATAATTTTTTCATACTTGAGGGACAAGTTGGGGCTCGTGGAGATTTCTCCCTTGGTTGAAAGGGAGGAGATGACTTCCTTGGTTGGGAGGGAGCATTGATATGTGGCATCATGGACTATCGGTGAGTTGTGGATCTGTATCATGCTAGTACATCTTAGAGATGGTCATACATCTTAGAAATGATGCTTGCATCATGCTAGTACAACTCGGATATGATACATATGGTTGGAGTTATTGATAGAGTGGCATGAGAAGCATCATGCTAGTACAACTTAGAGGTGGACATACAACTTAGAGATGATGCTTGCATCATGCTAGTTATGTTCATGCTAATACAACTTAGAGACGATGCTGGTGAGCCGCATCATGCTAGATATGATCATGCGAGTACAACTTAGAGGTGGCATACAACTTAGATATGATGCATTGGCATCATGCTAGATATGTCATGCTAGTACAACTTAGAGATGACCATACAACTTAGAGATGATGCAGAGGGCTCGTGTCATGCTAGATATGATCATGCTAGTACAACTTAGAGGTGGCATACAACTTAGATATGATGCATTGGCATCATGCTATATATGTCATGCTAGTACAACTTAGAGATGATGTATATGATACTCCAGATCATGCTAGTACAACTTAGATATGATGCATTTTCATCATGCTAGTATGTCTTAGAGGTGATGCAGTTGATGACATTGTTGATGCAGGATGATATCGAATGATATTATTTAATTGTTGTGTGAGACTGTTTGTCTCTGGACTRTATTTTTATGCTATTGTGGTGGATTTGTTCCACTGGTAGTGATTGTGTGTCATTGGTTAGTATCTATGTGCTACTAGGAGTGGTTTTGTACCACTAGATAGTAGTTGTATACTACTATGGATAGACACAATTGTGCTCTATTGGATGGAATTGTTATGATTGCCATGGAGACTATCTAGATGGATAGTGATGATGGTGCTCATGATTTGATATGTGTGATCATGAGATAGCATGTGTGGACACGATGATGCTACCAGTAGAATTCTTTGTTTGTGCTCAAGACCATTACTAATCATACCTCTCTATCTAGGAGGGAGTGTTGATGTTACAGTAGTTTCGGGAGGTATTAACCTCCATGTGTAACCTTTGTCGAGACTAGAATATTCCAGGAAGCTAGAGAAACCCTAAACTATTGGATAAGAACCCTAGAAGACAATTTGGCTCAAGATAATATTTTATATTAATTTATTAACCTCCAGAAAGAGAATTCAACCCACTTAGGTGACTTGGAGCACTATAAATAGAGGTTGTTTGAGCTCATTTTTCACACTCACCCTCACGACTTCATAAGGACTAGTGGTGCGCATGACTGGAGAAGAGTTATAGTTGTTGTAGTGGTGACTTGGTCTTTGTTTTATGGTTTAGACTTTCTTCTTGGTATGCTAGCTTTGGAGAGAGGTACGCTACCTTGGTTTCCTATTGGTTCTAGTGTTTGCTTCCAGAAATATTCTATCTATCAAGGTTAAAGTTCTTGGGGGTGGCCTTGTGCCTATGGTTGGGTGACAATATAGTGATATTGTCTATGATGAAAATGAGGACACCTATTATTTTAATAGCTACAACCCCTTATTTACATGATCCAACCTAAAGGAATCTACAACTACATGAACTCTTTGGCTCCAACCAGAAGGAGGCTACAACCCCCTGATTCTCAGGCTCCAGCCTGAAGGAAGCTACAACTCCTTGATTTCTCTGGCTCCAACCAGAAGGAGGCTATAACCCCCTGATTCTCAGGATCCAACTTGAAGGGAGATCCAACACCATGATTCTCCAGCTCAAACTGGAAGGAGGCTACAAACCCCTTTCCTTGCCTGATCMTGTCACTCTAAAATATAAATGTATACTAATTGTCACTACCACAATCACTGCCACTTTCACTRCCACTGTCACTATYACTACCACTRTCACTACCAGTATCACATCAWCCTATAACTTTCAACCTATCACATCAACCTGTCATTGTATCCAACCTGTCATTGTCAACCTATCRCATAAACCTACCAMTATCACCTATACTCARCATCAATGAAACCAGATCCACGATCACCAAGAACACCTCTCRATGAGATGCTCAACCTCACCAACACATGCCTCTACCAAGAATTTACCAATATCACCAACATACCATCACAAKATATGTGTCTCAACCATGTACCAAGCCTATACCATATCATGTACCAAATCATGTTCCAAACCTGCACCAAATCATGCATCAATCATGTACCAAAACTTGTACTATACCATGTACCAAATCATGCATAAACCAAAAATTGTGGCATACCATGTGCCAACACCATATCACGCATCAACTATGTATCTYACCATGCATCAATTTWWCCAAGGAATGCCTCATACATATACCAAAAATGTATCTCAAACAATGTGCCCGATATCCAAGATGTTGTCCAAACCATGTGCCTCAAACATATACCATATCACTCATGATATGCCTCAATCATGTCATACACCATGTACCATAAGATATCATCAATGAAGTGCCTCAACCAAGTACAAAACAACCAATATCATATACTAAGTATATGTCTTAACCATGCACCTAATATGTGCCTCAATCATGTGACAATGCCTCAACAGTATACCAAAGACTTGCCTCAAGCATGCACCATAACATCATCAACATGTAACCCTAAAAACCTGCATATAAGCATACCCATTTTATGTGATCATAGACCTACAGACCTTCCTCAACTTCAGCAACAATATAATAGCATCCTCATCAAACTTTACCTTAGTCTCATGGAACTAGTTTTTGGATTAGTAACAAATCCTAACTTTCAACAAGCATAACTCTGTACTTGTAATAAATAAAGGTTTGAAAATTGTACCCAATATTCTTCAATCTCATCTCTATAATTCCTCTAAGTTTCACTTCTTGGAACATCCCAGAAAAGGAGTTATAGCAAAAATGGTAGATCTTGTTGAAATATGTCTTATTCTAGAGAGAGAACTTGTAGGGAATTCCAAGCGTGGAATATTGGATATATGGATCTAAAAATAATACACAACATACTGCGGAATGTACTATATCCAATGCATTTTGTCTCACTAAATTTAGATACTCTACGAAGAAGTTATGGTTGTTTTACTTGGAACACATGTTTGAGACTATTTTCAGGACTAGCCAAAAACCCTATTTTCCATGGAGGGTATCTCCAAAACGGAAATGACCCAGAAGCTGGAATTTCTAGAACACATACCTTGATATATCTTTGCAATATACCTAAAGTTTTTTTGTATAAATCGTTATAGAAATAAATTTATATCAAAAATGGTAACATGACCTGTAAATAACATACCTTATAACACATACTCACAAGACTTCATCCTCCCTTGGAATTTAGGTCTTTTTCACTTCATCTTCCCTCTTAAATTCACCTCAGATCTCCTTGGTTACCTCAGATAATAATCACTTACTCATATAGAAAATATTCAATAGAATGTGTGTGTGAATGTACTTATGAGTGACTTCTTGAGGTGTATATATACTTTTTCTAAGTAACCTTTTTTCTTAACTTTAGGGCTTCTTGAAATTTCTTGGTACAACCACTTAACCCTTTCATTAATGACTTGCAACCAATTAGGGGCTTCTTGACCCATCTTTGGGGATTCCATAAGGGCTTCTTAACCCATATTTTGGGCTTCCAACTTCATGACCTCATAAATCCGCAACCGTGAGGAACCATGTGGCATACCACCTATCAACAAAAATGTAATGAAAAGGACTATCCATCCATGAGTGTCTTAACTTCATGTACATTGTCCTTCATTTCGATATTCCTCAACCAAATTTGGGTACCATAACCATACCTCTAGGGCTTCATGTAGACTTCATCAAACTCACCCAACACATCTGTTGACATCAACCATTCCATCAATCACAACTAACTCACCATCATTCTCAACCATATCTATAGGGTTTTTGGACTTCTCAAAGAGTTGACATAAATGACAACCAACTGTCCAAACCAACTTTCCAACACTAAATACCAATTCCTAGAAACTGTCTCTAGTGTATGTATGAACTTGTGCATCTATTCCTACTTCAGAACTTTCCTTCAAGTTGTAATACATCGTGCCACATGGTCATTCAGATCACTCTCTATCCCAAACCTAATATGCATAATCCTTTTTTAATGTTTCCAATCCTCTAGCCCTTCCTTGTGGGTTTCCCACCATCTCACTAGGGTTGCTCTTAGTCCAACATCTAATGCTAATAACATTTTTTGTTCATTTATATGGAGCTTGAAATAATTGAAAAAATAACTTACCTTAGTTACTCCCTTGAACTTTGGTGCATCTTGTACCTCTGTTCTGATCCAGCGTAATGATTGAGTAATGCGTGCACACCTTATGGTCGACACTTCATACAACCGGTGATGCCATTTTTCTGGTCCTTCCTATGAGTCTGATGGATAAGAGTTGATACTTCTATATCTAAGTGAACCATCCGCAGTGGGGTTGATGTAGTCATCCATGCACAATGTCATGTTATATAAGTTATCAAGTTCCCTTCGTGTGGGCCCGACATATATTCCTGCCTCCATAGGATCTAATGGCGCAGTGACCTTTAATCCTCCTCCTCCAAAAAAAAATTATCTTTTCTTCAGATTGATGATTGCATGGTTATTGAAAGCCCAATCCAGTCTAAGCAATGTTGGATATGGTTGGTTGTTATCCAAAATCTCAATGACTTCAAAGTCATCTACACCACACACTCCATCTATGTTCACAAGTACACCTACTAATCTCTCGATCAGTATTATCTTATGTTGGTTATCCAACCTCAACTGGACAGTCGACCAAACTACCTTTGGTTTCCCCATCATCTCCCACATTTTTCTTGGAAGAACATTGACGTCTGGTCCTAAATCCAAGATGGCATTATCCATGTCACATTCACACTTAATTTGAACTCTTTATTTTTCCTTTTCTTGTGCAAGACTCGATTCACTGTTTTCTATGTCATAGGCACTTCTCGGTCTTGTGTACACTAATAAATCATTATGCATAGTGTAGTCAGTGATGTCTCATCCTTCATTAATTCTAAATAGCTTTTTAGAAAAAATTTCAAAGTATTTACCTTCTCGATTGACCTGTCTAGAATAGTGCAACCGTAAACTGGTGGCATATCATACATTGGTGGTGTTTTTTACATTGAAACTATCCAGCCTAGTCCTAGTATCTCCTTCCTTGCTTGTTCATAAGTTTCCCTTTCTCTTTATGGATTGAATGTTGGAATGGGTTCAGTTTCTTTCCTTATCCATTGGTCCACTCCCTTTCCCTTCTCTGTCGCATTTGGTCATGTTCGCGTTCCACCGTGTGTAATGGTTGTTACTCTTGGTTGATTGTCACATTCATCAGTGGTTATCATCTGCGGATTCTGGTTTTGATTCCGATGTTTAGTCTAATGTTGGTTTTGATTCCCTCTTGCCTACCACTTCATTATTAGTTGGGGATAGTCTTCTATCACATGATCCAAGGATCTACAGTATGTTCATGTCATGCAAGGATTTGGGAAATCTCTCGCTAAATGTCCTGGTTGATTGCAGTTGTATCAAATTATCGGTCCTCTGCCTCCTCAACCAAATCCTCCACATCCTCAAACTCTATCGAAACCTCCATGATCACCCTGATTAAAGCCTCTTGAAGTGTTATACAGTGGGATTCCTCCTTCTATTGCGACATTTTCCTCCTGTATTTTCTACACATCCAAAGTGCGCTCTCTTATCAAGTAGAATGTGTGACAGTATTTCTCATTGTGTCCTATTGATTTGCAAAAATTACAAAATAAATTTCTAGGGGTGATCTAATATTTGTGTAGTAAGGGACAAGCAGTTGGATTATTCCCCCATATCTTACATATCTCTTATTACCCCACTCCTCATGCCAATGGGTTCGGTGCTCCTGTGGCCATATACTACGCGAAGGTTGGACACAATTCYTTTATATGTCCTTCTATCTTACATGTTATACACCAAACATGTTCGTGCTTTTCCTTTTCCTTCACTATCTCTGATAATTGAATTCTCAGTGTCACCAACTGTAATTGTACTTGCATCGTACCTACATCAGCTCTTACAGGAGAAGCTTATAATTTCATCATGATTTCCAAAGCTTCTAGATGCGACGTGACCTGTTGTTGTGTTAAGGGACAACGAATCTGCATTAATAGGCTTGTTATAAACAATTCCCGATGTTTCTCATCGTGAATATGAAAGGTTAGTCGCCCCATCACATCTTTAAATCTATAGTCATAATCCCACATTATCTCGTTCTGCACTTGCTTAATTTCCTTCAATTCTGTAATATATTAGGATTCGGATTTTGGCTTCCTGAATTCTTTTAACAATGATTGTCTGATTTCTACCAAAGTTCTTGACTGTCTACCAAAGTAGTTTTTTGAAAATTCATATACCACAGCATTATGTGGCCCCTTAATGTCATGGTGAACTACATTATTTTCGACGCCTCGTCCTGGACATTCTTCATAGTCCATATTGTGTCACATACAAACAAGTGTTGCTCAAGGGCCTCTAACCCTGTTTCTTGAAGTTTAGGCATTCTCAAGGTATGGTATATCCCTGCCATTGTATTAAGTGTTGTAATTACCCTTGGCGATGCTCATTGATTCAGGTGTGTTGTGTTCTTCCCATTGTTCTAACTATTTCTCTGACTTCCTCCACTTATTAAAAAGTCTCTTGAACAAGTCTTGATTCCTGCTTATATCCTTAATGACGCACACAGGGTCATGGGTTAGACACAAATTTTGATCTGAGATGGGATTCCTTCTTCTAGGAAGTACTGAGGATCTCTTTCTTTCCTTTTCCTTTCTTCATATGGTGTGATCTAAAGTTCTGTGCAAGGATCACTTTCCTCAAATTCTTTGTTTTGCTCTCATTTTCCAACCACAAACTCCCTCTTATTGTATCTAAACCTTTTCCCACGGTGGAGTACTCCAATCTCTCTTTCTGATTCAGTGTCCTCTCTCGGCATCATCATCCCATCTGCTCCTCACTCATCCTTCCCACTCTTAGACCATCCTTCATTCATCCCCCAGTTCCCCTATTTGTGTGAAGGCACTTAGCTATCAGCCTCCATTTTCGTGACATTCTTATCGCACGGTAAAATCTTTATCCAAGTAGATAATGTGCTCAAATATCTTTCACGCAGACCCTTGAATAAGTCCCTCTCCACGAAACTATAATATTGGGTACAATATACTACAAACTTTGTAATATAACCCCCCAGTATACTACTCAACTAGAAATATACTACGCGAGAAACCTTATTACTTACCATATTGAGTTGTCTAATCAGTTCAAGAGTCTAGTTTCTTGGGGCTTCAGCTCTATATCTCCCAACATTCTTCGCTAGCCTCCCTTTGTAACCACTTTTCATTATTGAGCCTAGGGTTTCTATTATTTTCTCTAACAAAGCCTCTTTGATTCCTTTCTAACCATTATTCAATTTCTTTCCTATTTTGCCTCCAAAACATTCCCCTCAATTACAGTTCTTGGTCCCAGCAACGGAACCATTTGTTAGAGTGCAGGGGGTATAAATGGGGTTAATCATTCAAATACCAACAAAACCCTTAGATATCAACCCTTTTTGCATCACCTGCAAAGCAAGTGAAGTCTCACTCAAGGAATTTAGAGGGGCTGCAGGAACCAAGGTTTTGCAGTGTTGAGGGGAAGTGAGGCATTCAACCTCTCATTTACTCATGTGAGTAGTTCTCATTACTTAACAGTTGCTCAACATTAAATCTGGTATGAACACGACATTCTCTCATTAAAAATTCATTTAGCTATTAGATATTTCAGTGTGCGACATTATAACATCATAAGTGAACAATACATTCAGCATAAACTAGAAAACATCATCCATTGCAAACACATCATGACACACAGATTTACGTGGTTTGCCCAACTTGGGTTACATCCACAACGGTTGGCTTCTTATATTATTCATTGATAGTTCTCTTACAATTGTCCACTACGCTACAAATCTGAAACAGTATCATTTACCAAACTTACCTAGCCGTTATGCTATAGTCTGAGTTCACTCCTTGGTCATACCTCAGATTTCTTCCTTCGTTCAACTCCCTTACCCAAAATCATTAGAAATTTACATACTTCTCTTATTCTCAACCTCTACTACCCTCATTCAAAAACCTATTACATATTTATACATATAAATAGGGCTAATCTCATTACAAAAGTGGACAAAGTGTCCCCAAAACCCAACATTTTATAATTTGTTTACTCCTTTTGTGCATTRTTTCRTCACGCATCATTTTGTCGCACTCTTTGAATCCTTGTAGTCAGCTCCCTTCATGCACTCTAGTCCATCCTCTAATTGTATTTTACCCTTCGACTTCCTTTTGGTGCTGATACCAAAAATTATCTAGAATGCCTCTCCAACAATGTGCTTCCCCTCAAACTCTACAATTGTTACAAAACCAAAATCACAACCAGATACATTACAAAACCATGGCTTAGAGAGAGATTCAATAAAATTGACATCAATAATCAACTAAGTAACCATTGAACCAACTCTTTCTCTCTCTCCATTTCTCCCTTTTATTTCCTTCTCTTCTCTGACGCTCAGTCACTTTCATTTCTGATCCACTCGCTCTATTGACTACCAGTCCTGCATGCTTCTATCACCTGTGTGCAGACCATGTCACCTCTTTGGAGTCATGGTAATATTAACTACCTTTCCAACTCATTCGCTTATTGTTCCATGATCTCTCGTGTTTCTTGAAGTAATCATTTGGTAATATTTCCTTAATATTATTTTCTTGATTCCGACACGCATGTAATGTCTTCTTAATTTCTGGCATGCATCACAAAAACTCAGATTGGCGCATTGGAAAATATAATATTGTCATGCATTTTCAAAACTTGAAATGGCACATGTGCCTCATATCATCTAATTTGAAACTACTTGAGTGTGTGCAATAAATTAAGTGTGTGCATGATCTTTACCCAAAACTTTGGGTGCCAACAAGCCCCCACCACTATTATTTGGCTCATCCTCGATCCAATTGCCTCATGGAGTGACTGATGTGGGAATTTAGTAAGAGAAAATCATCCTCATTGTAAAACCAGAGAATCAAACCAACTTGTGGTTGCAGTTGAGTTTGAGTAAGAGTGAATCATCTATCTGGGCTATAGTTGCAACGAGACATGGGTCTTGGAATGAGTCGAGCAATCCTCAAGGTAAATGATGGATTTGGTCTTCCTTCAACCATATTCTCAAACTTTCTATATTCAAGGGTTTTAATAGCAGTGAGTGAGAGATATTTTTGAAGCAAGCCATCCAGAAACTAACCCCCTAGCTAGGCTAAATGTTACAACTAGAACTTGGCCAAGCTCTATGGCTCTATGGTTGTTTGGCTAGACTAAGAATTACATACCCCTAAATTCTTGTTGAAAAAGGCCATGAATGGGAAACTTGAATGAGATATGGGAAGACCAGTGGGGATTGGAGGGATAGGTGGATGCTCAGAGGGGATTGGTGGATAGACAGTGAGAGAGCGTGAGAGATAATGGGATGTGGAGGATCTCTCCAAAGGATGGATGGGTGGGAATGTGTATATATAGAATGGATAATGGCCAAAAATTCATGTTGAAATGATACAAGGGGTCGACCAACATGAATTGTCGGAGAAGAATTATTGAGCCATGATTGAGTCCCACGGGTGAGTAGATAACTGTTTAGATCCTCTGTACTGGTGATGTGACTTTTTGAATGTGGTGTCATAATTTATTACATACCTAGGTGGTGGGTGACATAGATGAACCTAATTGCTTCACCTTTCAATGTAGTGTAGCACCTGGTATCTCATCCTAGTCCCATGTGAATTCCCTGCCAGAGCTGGCACCTTGTACATGGGCCATAACTTCACCCTGAATTGAAAATCTTGGGAATATGCAAAATTGTCAATCTATATAGTTTGTA
Organism: Picea mariana; assembly: GCA_032191745.1. Taxonomy (NCBI): domain Eukaryota; kingdom Viridiplantae; phylum Streptophyta; class Pinopsida; order Pinales; family Pinaceae; genus Picea; species Picea mariana. The sequence goes on along the minus strand of JASDQU010192962.1, from coordinate 10,447 downwards.
TGTGTGACTGAAGTGTATTATGTAATTCCAAAAAGTTGAGTTATGTCGACTATGTACTTTTCTACCTGTTGTATATCCTACTCTAAGCCTACCCTATGGGAACTCCGGGTTGGATAAGTGCATCTAAATGATAGGTGACCCCTATAGGCCATAGTACACCTTCAACCCCCTTCCATTGACAAGTCCCTTGAGATGTTGTGCCTACAATGTGGCCATCTTGGTTGCACCTACTTTACTATTGTAAACCATGTGGAAGGGGCCCAACCAACACATACCTAAATTACTCGGGTGTTGTAAATATTTGTTGTCGTCTAACAACCCCAAAGAACCTGGCTGCAAAATTTTGTGGTGGATGTTACGATCATCCCATGCCTTCTGTCTCTACTTTTTGACCACCTGATCGAATCCTACCACCAAAAATTCCTCTTTAAGCTCCATGAATTCATATAACCATTGTTGAAGTGACTACTCATCTATCATGTGAGTAGCTAGAGCAATGTGTAGGCTAGGAACAATAAACTCGAGCGACATGACTACTTCTTT